>JAQMYM010000008.1:16381712-16402110 GCA_030014255.1 Parauchenoglanis ngamensis | reverse complement strand
ACTCCACACAGAAAGGCACCCTGGGTGACCCGGGGATCGAACCCAGGACCTTCTTGCTGTGAGGTGACAGTGCTAACAACCACACCACCGTGTATATTCATTATTATAGATTCTAACAGCTTCGAGACATCTATGGCAACAAGCAGTTAGGTTTTTGCAGCATTGTGGTTCAACTTTGACCCATTGCTCTTGGTAAATCATTTTCAGTCATGCTCTGTTAGACTCACAATTTTAAAACCCTCTATAAATTCTCAATGAAAACAGTATTTTTTGTGTTGAACATCAGAAATAAAGCTGCTGTTTGTATGCGATCCATCATCAGCAAAGCCAAGACACTAGTGAGTAATAGTGAACAAACAAATGGCATGTAGCAAGTGCTCTAAAATTTAGGACATATGATGACCCTTTAGCGTGTACCGAATGTAACGTCTGCCAAGATTCCTTTACGGATAAAATGTGGCTGAATGAAACAGAAACCTTCGGAGGATGGTATAAATTTTGAGCACATTGAATTAAACGCTGCAATATGATCAGTATTTGCCATCTGTGTGGATGATAAATAAATCTCACACACACACGTTGCTTGACGTGTTGAACTGATTTGTTGGCTAAACATTTGCTATTGTGCCCTTCTGCTGTTATGGTTTACACCCATCAGGGCTGAAGTAAACATATGTGAAACACACACACACAGTCTGGGTCTGGGCTTCCTGAGCTTTCTAGAATAATAGATTGGTGATTCAAGGTCAATGGTCAGACACAGTGTGTTGTTACATGCATATGTATGTTTATGCGTGTGTGCATGTGTGTATGTGTGTGTGTGTGTGTGTGTGTGTGTGAGAGATTTGAGATGATTTATCCTGGATTAGCTTGTGAATGAAGCTGGTCACTCAGAACCATGTTCAAGTGTAAAGGTTATCCTGGTCCACTTTGTGTTACCCTAAACACCTGAGTCTCTCTCTTGTACTCATAAACAGGAAATGACATCATTTACTATTGGAAGTGAGCCAATAGAATCCAGGAATAAAACAAAAGCAGCTTCCTCAAGTCACTGTGTGAGAAACAATGGAGTAAAAAACACAGCGGGGTTGCTACTGTGGTCACCACACACACACACACACACACACACACACACACACACACACACACACACACACACACACACACACACACACACACACAATGAGTACAGAGAAAGAGAACAAAGGGAATCAAATGAGGACATATGGTGAGAGAGATGGAAAACACCTTTCTAAACTTAATGTGGGCAAAAAAGAAAGCAGAAAATTGAGAGAGTGCAATAGACAAAGAAGGAAAGAAAATACAAAAAAGATGGACACAAGAAAAAGAAGAAATGAACGAAAGAAAGAAAAAGATTATTGTAAAGAAGAAAAAGTGCAAAAGAAAGCGAAAGGATGCATGTGTGTGTGTATGTGTGTGTCACATGTCTGAGAAGCTGACCGTGAGCTTTAACACACACGTAAGCAAAACTGAATCAGAATCAGTCACATGACCATCTAATCAACCTGAAACTATGAACCATTGCACGTATGTGTGTGTGTGTGTGTGTGTGTGTGTGTGTGTGTGTGTGTTTTAAGGAAAAGTTTTTCATCCATATTTGTCTATCCAACTTTTCTAGCACTTCATCACCTTCATAATGTTTGTTAAATGTGCCTGCGTCTAGTTTCAAGAAAAACGAAGACAAATAAACATGAAAATGAAAAAAGCGGTGACTCACGCTGTTGGTTAGCCTTACAGTTAGTGCTAATTGTATTCGGATTTGAAGTGTTTACTGTTGTTTATATTGTGTGTGTTCACTGTTTTATCCATACACACACCCAGTGAGATCTGAGACGTTCCCTCTGGCTGTCTAATCACGTTTCCTGGATGTAGACCCACGTTTCCCAACGTGCTCATGCTAATCTGGCAATGTATGAATCCCTTTGTCATCCAAATGAGGAGCAGAGCTGATTTAGCTTCACGCTTAAGGTTTATGAACTCGTTATTAATTACACTAATCCTCAGTAATCCTTCTCCGACCTGGAGCTTCGGCTTCGTCTCAGATCTCTACGGTCTCCCGTGTTGCTTTTCTTTTACTCTGTCTTGATTTAGCTCGCTTTTTTGGTCTTTGTTGTGGTTTTGATTGTTTCAGAGCTGTAATGCGAACAGCTTTCTTGATTCATGCTAATAGCTAAATCCTTTCTTTCCATATCTATCTATCCTGCTAATCAAGTTTTGAACACAGATTTTATTTGCATTTAACAAAGGGATAGATATATGTGATAGATATAATCGAGAAGTGTATTATTAAATGTTTGAGAAATGGCTTTATTTCACAGTTAATCAGTAGCAGTTAATACTAGCATGACTTTTTAATCATTTTATTCTATTGGTTTATAATGTCAATTGATTTTAATGCTTTCGTTATCCTTTCCATTTCTTGTTCATCTGTTACTGCCGCTATTCAAAACAAAAAACAAGCTCCTAAGTGATGAACAGAAAAGCATTTGCTCTACTTGCCATGCTGTCAGTGTGGGAGGGATGGCGTACTCCCCGTCAGTCACAGCAAAACTAGCCAATCACGGGCATCTATAAGCTCATGTATGCGGAAGGAGGAGGATATCGCTTTCTTCTGAGTGTGTTACACTGTGAGGGTGTTACACAGCCCTGTGATGCGGCAGGAGCAGCAGTTTGAAAAGATGTGGTCAGTGGAAGCACATGATTGCCTTCACCATCCCTGGTTGATAGATGTTGTGGGTGGGTGGAAATCAACCAAAACTAATTTAGGGAGAAAATGTATAATTGATGTTCCTCCACTGCTGTCGATCTTCTGCCAAGGCTAATCTTTGTTGCTGTTTTGGTAACTGCAGCAGTGTTTTGCAGGACAGGTTTGTTAGCCCTGTGCCCAATCCCCAGCCTGGTGGACCAGTGGATTACTTTTGGTCTGGTTCCTTACCTTCAACTTGTCTGGAATGGGAAGCCCTACCAGGTGCCATTACATGCTCCAGCAAGTATAGCTTTTAGGTTCATCGGAACATGCAAACTTCACCACTACATCAAGGTAGCGATCCAAAAGGAAGAGGGTTTCTCTGGCGTCAACACTTGGTGACATTCAAGTCTTCAAAACTTTGTGGTTTCTTGATAGCGTTACTGCTTTTTTTTGTCTTATTAACACCAAAAGTGAGAAAAACCGAGAGGCTGGTGAGGAAACAACTGCTTACATTGTTTTTACTCTTTATTTGTATTAATGCTTTCTTTTCCCTTTCCTTTATTTCTTTCTCTTCATCTGCTACTGATTTATTATAATCCCTACAGACATACAGACGTGTGGTGATGCTGGAGGGGGAGGGTGGTTGATTTTTGGGTAGGAAGGCAGGGGGGTGCTTTGTCCCCCCGTCGGAGACTGCTCTGAGTAACGTGGAGAAGTTTACAGTGTTAAACAGCTGCAGATGCTGTGTGATTAGCGCAGCGCTTTTCTGCAGCCTCCCGTCGTGATCGTCACATTTACATTCAGCTGAGAGACTGAGGAACGTCTTTCTCTTCAGAATCCCGTTATTATGGAGATTATGCCATGTTGGATGATGCTCTGGCAGCAAAAAAAGTTATTGTTTTGACACACACAATGCAGCAGGTTTTTTTTTAAATGCCTCAGTGTCTTCCCTGGGTTGAAAATAATTCTGTCAAGCAAGAAATATCCAGAAACAAATGATATTTTCTAATAAACTTCCTTCCCAAAATACAGTATGAACAAACAAATAGCCTAATTTAAACCACTATGAGGTGAGTCTGATAAAATGGCAACTCAGTGGTTCTGATTCTGCCCTGCTGCTGCTGCTCTGACTAAAAAGCCACGTATAACAAAGATGTTTCAGGTTATTTGACTTTTTCCCTGAGGCGTTCTGACCGTGTCATCTGAAGAAGAAACCAGCAGGAGATCCCACTGCCAAAACCGAGAGGTCATGATTCATTAAAACACTGTAACGCCACTGAACTCGTCCTGTCCTGAATTTCCACCATGACGATCACATTTGGCCTGTTTTCGTGGCAAAAATAAGGACGGCCAAGTGGTGACTGGAAAAATGTACTAAACTTCATATGGCTGTGGCTTTTTTGATTCGTGAGAAATTTATGAAATTATTTGCTTTGTATATGTAAAAGATCTTTATAGAATTGGCCACTAGCACACAACAGTGTGTCAAAACAATACCATTTATAGGTACATGCTATTTAGCAAGTGCTGTAAGCCAGCTATCCAAGTGTTTAAATGTCACGTTATAAATTCTCTTCACCGCCTGTGGCTCGGTCCCGGACGTCACACTACCAAAGTATGCAATTTGTCAAAATACTACAACACTCTAACATACCACTGCTAACACAGGTGTTGTATATGGGAGTATGTGGTTTTGGACAGAGCCCAGAAGAAATACAAAAGAATACAAACTCAGTTCGTCAGCTTTCACAGCAAATGTTATATTTCCATCCTTCTTAAATACAAAATCTCTCTCTTTCAGGTTCTCCCTCTCTGAGTGGATCTGCTACAGTAATGGTTCTGGTTGATGACGTAAATGACATGGTGCCACTTTTCTCCTCCTCCTCCTACCACACCTCCATATCAGAGAACGCTCCAACAGGAAGTGATGTCATGCTGGTCAATGCCTCAGACGGGGACGTGGGTCAAAATGGAGTTATTAGGTACTGCGTACATACTGTATATCTTTATAATACCCAGCAAAAAGAAGAGACAGGAGAAATGGGATGCCACTAACATCATTTTCCTACTTTACAAACATCAGCCATTTTAAATGAATGGACATCTTTACTTCCATTTACACTACAGCGCTGTTGAATTCCGTGTTGATTTATTGTTGATTTTATAACAGCAAATCACAGGTTTATATTAATGCGTTCATTCTAATACATTATCATTGTATTGTAACAATTAAAATTATATTAACAGAATATTATAACAGATCATTCAAAGATTAACATTTAGTTAGACTGTCTGTGGTATCCCAAACTAAGAATTTGGACATTGCTGCACTTTTCGTGTATGACTGTTTTATGAAATTAAGTCCATTATGTTGTCCACATTTTTTTTTGTGGATTTCACCCTTGTAGCTTACATAGAAATGTATTTATGTTCACACACTCTCATACACAAACCCAACCCAGTCTAAACCGTCCCACTCCCTGCTGGGGGTGAGTAGTGTGTTCCAGTTCTGCAAAAACACACTAATGAGGATGATGATGGACAGTGACAGACAGACCAGCACACAACAGGGGGCTTCAGACCGATTTTATCCTTCTGTCCTTTTCACATTAAAGTGACCCATTTTAAATTGTCACTAAAAGTAAAACAACACTGGAAAACATTTACAACATAATTTAATTTTGAAATATGAAGAAGTGATGTTATTAGAATCCCATTTTCAGCATCTCCTATTTCCTATTACCTGTACACACATATCTGTCATTAGGAGGATCTCGGCGCATGGGGAGCGACTTTGGGGCTGTATCAATTTTTATACCAATCATCATTAAGTTTAAGAGAAGATAGATTGGAGATTTTGCTGGTTGCTCCAAGCCAGTGTTGCCTGCAAAACCGAAGCATCACTGTATGTGTTCACTTAACTCTCGTAAATATCCTTTGTTTATGGCAAAATGTGCAATAATATATCAATTTAAAACCATACAGGTAGCAGGCATGATAATCTTTAGCCTTAGTAAGTTAATATCAGAAGCATCAGTGCATCAGGCCCTATGATTGTGTAATGGTCTTTTAAAATGAAGTAAACTTGCCAAAATTTCTGTGCAATAAAATTCCTACAGCTTTTTTTTTTTGTTGTTGTTGTTGTCATGTATGTCCAAGTTGTGTTTTTATGGACTAAAACGCAAAATATTGAATTGCTCCATAAATGCTGAGGTAAAAAAAAAACTACTGGGTCAGACAGATATGTATTTTTAGTTACCTTGTCTCCAGATGTCATACAAATGACTCAAATGTCTGCTGTTTTTCAGTCTAAAAAATAGTACATTAGTAAAGAGAAACATCCTTAACCCATCTATGATATTAACTACAAAGGACTCTTTTATGAGCTATATTCTGTATCCTTAAACACAGAATTTAAATTCAAATTTAAATCTATATGATGACTTCTGTAAAGCTGCTTTGTGATAATGTTCACTATTAAATGCTCTATATAAATAAAATCAACATATTGATGCTGTATGTTGTGTTTTTGTCTACAGTTATAGTCTAAGTGGAGGAGATGGGCAGTTTTCCATAAATCCTGCCACGGGGCAAATAATAACCAGCTCACTTTTGGACAGAGAAATACAGGGCAGTTATGAACTGCTGGTGGTTGCATCAGACAGTGGACATCCGATACCCCTGTCCAGTTCAGCCACAGTTTCTGTGGTTATTAACGACATTAATGATAATCCACCACGATTTCATCACCACCCATACGTCACACACATCCCTGCTTCTACCACTCCGGGTAAGAGATATAAGAATGTTGGTTAATGGACCTATTATAGGAAACAAGAAAACTAAGTGTAATTGAAAATTACAATTACAATGACAAGTTGTTCCCTATACCCTATGTACAACATAAATTTGTATAATGCATTGCATTATCCTGTATGGGGATGCTAGTAATTAATGAAGAAAACATTTCTAATCTGATATGGTTGATTCTTTTCTGTTGTTTGGTATGCAGGTTCATTGGTGTTTGCTGTCACCGTAACAGATGAAGATTCAGGCTCCAATGCTCAGCTTCACTACTCTCTAAGTGGGCGAAACTCTGAGAAATTCAAAATTGATCCAATCCGAGGAGCCATCACAGCCAGCGAGAAACTCACTGCTACTTCTGAGGTCACATTTACGGTTCGCGTCAAAGACGGTGGAAGAAATCCCAAAATGGATAGTACAACTGTAACTGTCCGTTTCGTGTCAGGTGGAGACTTCCCAGTCATCAATATCAAAGAAAAAAGCTTCACTTTTCCTGAAAACCAAGCCATCAATACTGTTGTTACCAAAGTTACAGGATCATCTACAAGAGCTGGGCCATTATCTTACTACATCGCGAGTGGCAACTTGGACAATGCGTTTCATATAGACCAGCTTTCAGGAGAACTGTCCATCAAAAAGGCCCTAGATTATGAGAACATTGACAAGTATGTGCTCTGGATTGAAGCACGAGACCAAAGCTTTCCCCCTTACTCAGCATATGAGAAGATTGAAATCACAGTGTTGGACATCAATGATAACAGTCCTATTTTTGAGAAAGAACCATTTCATGCTGAGATTCTGGAGAACCTCTCACCTCAGAGAGTACTTGTGGTGTCAGCTCTTGATGAAGACAGTGGCCCTAATGGGCAGCTAGAATATGCTATCACTGACGGAAATAAGGAAAATAGCTTTAGCATCAATCGGGCCACGGGAGAAATACGCACCACTCGACCTTTGGACAGGGAAAAGGAAGCTCAATATATCTTGGGGGTAAAAGCTACAGACCGTGGTACATCACCAAAAAGCACTGCAGTCAAAGTCATCATTAGTGTTTTGGATGTGAATGATAATGCCCCAAGATTTTCAAAAATCTTTAGTGCTACAGTACCAGAAAATGCACCTGTGGGGTACACAGTCACCCGTGTGACAACTACTGATGAGGATGCAGGTGCCAATGCTGTTAGCCGCTACACTATTAGTGATACAGGTCTTCCCTTTAGTATCAACCCCAGCACAGGAGACATAACCATAAGCAGGCCTCTCAACAGAGAGGACACTGATCATTACATTGCCAAAGTTTCTGCTCATGATTCAGGCTGGACTGTGAGCACCGATGTCACTATATTCGTGACTGACATAAATGACAATGCTCCTAGATTTAGCAGGCCATCCTACTACCTTGACTACCCTGAACTTACTGAGATCGGGTCACTAGTCACCCAAGTCTCTGCTACAGACCTTGATGAGGGATTTAATGGTAAAATATTCTATTTCATTAGGTCTCAGTCTGAATACTTTCGCATTAATTCAAGCACTGGGGAGATATTTATCAAGCAGCAATTCAAATATCAAAATTCATCTGGCCACAGTAATGTTAATTTAAACAGGCATAGCTTCATTGTGACAGCATCTGACAGAGGTATCAAACCTCTACTGAGCGAAACCACTGTAATTGTAAACGTAATCGACAGCAATGATAATCCTCCCATATTTGAGCCATCCTCCTATTTCACTCCCGTCACTAAGAGCGTCAAAGTTGGCACCAAACTCATCAAAGTCACAGCACATGACAACAAAGACTATGGTGTCAACTCTGAAATTGAGTATACAGTATCAGGAGGCAACAGCTCAAGTAAATTCCGTTTGGATAAGCAGACTGGGTGGATCACTGTTGCCTCTTCTCTTACTTCTGATGTTAATAAAGTTTATTTGCTTGAGATAACAGTGAGAGATAAAGGGACTCCTCCTCTTTCAGATAAAACCACTCTTAAAATTGCTGTTACAGAAGAAAATCACCACACTCCAGAGTTTTCTCAAAGTCAGGTTACTGCCACAGTCTCTGAAAGCCTTACTGTTGGTACAGCAATCCGCACTCTTTCTGCAAGAGACAAAGACAAGGACAAACAGATGAATGGACTCATTACATATGATATATCTTCAGGCAATGATGATGGCCTGTTTTCAGTCAACAGCAAAACAGGGGTCTTGTCCTTGGCTAAATCTTTGGACTATGAGAAAAAACAAAAACATGAGCTTAGAATATCAGCTACAGATGGAGGATGGATAGCTAAGACCAGCTATGTTACAGTTAATATCCATGTTACTGATGTGAATGACAATCCACCGGTGTTTGACCCTGATGAATACTTCCCTGTTGTGCAGGAAAATGTACCAAGTGGTACCACAGTGGTCAAATTGAATGCCACAGACAGAGACTCTGGCCCCAATGCTGTATTGGCTTATGTCATCCAGTCCTCTGACAGTGACCTTTTCATAATAGACCCTAACTCAGGCGTCATCACTACACAAGGTTTTCTTGACTATGAGGCCAAACAAGTATATCATCTGACTGTCAAAGCATTCAACATTCCTGATGAAGAACGCTGTAGCTTTGCGAATGTCAACATTCAACTCAAAGGAGCCAATGAATATGTTCCTCGTTTTGTATCGAAGCAGTACTACTTTGAGGTTTCAGAGGCTGCACCTAAAGGCACCGTTGTTGGAGAGGTGTTTGCAAGTGATAGAGACTTGGGGCATGATGGCATTGTTTATTACTTGATTTTTGGCAAGAGCAGGAGAAAAGGTTTTGGCATCAACAAAAACACTGGCCAGATTTATGTCACAGGACCTCTTGATCGTGAAAAAGAAGAAAAAATCTCCTTGAAAGTCCTTGCCAAAAATGCAGGCAGTATAAGAGGGGCAGATATTGATGAGGTGTTTGTGAATATCACAATCCTTGATGCCAACGATCCTCCAGTGTTTACGCAAGAGTTGTATGACATTCAAGTGAGTGAAGGGCTCTCACCTGGAGGTCTTGTAACCTTTGTGAATGCTGAGGATTCAGATTCTGTGCCAAGTTGGAGCAGATTCACATACTCCATTGCTGCTGACCAGGAATCAACTGCTTTCACAATCAACCCACAAACAGGGCAGGTGTCTGTGGCAGCTGAGCTGGATCGTGAGACCACACCTGTATACAACTTGACCTTGCTGGCTATAGACTCTGGCTCACCTGCAGCTACTGGAACTGCTACTTTGATTGTAACTCTAGAGGACATTAATGATAACGGGCCCACATTAGTGACCGTGAGTGGAGAGGTCATGGAGAATCAGAGAGCAGGAACAGCAGTGATGACCCTCAGTGCCACTGATTCAGATCTGGCACCAAACCAAGGTCCTTTCTCCTACAGTCTGCTTACAACTTTGTCAGCTGCAACTTACTTTACCTTAACCTCATCAGGGGAGCTTAGCACCAGTCGGGAGATAGACCGAGAACAGATCAGTGATTTCTACCTTGCTGTGGTCATCAAAGATTCTGGCATTCCTCAAATGTCTTCCACAGGCACCATTCATGTCAAAGTTAATGACCAAAATGATAACCCATCTCAGCCTCGTTCTGTTGAGATCTATGTTCATTACTTTGGCAACATGTTCCCTGGAGGCTCCTTAGGGATTGTGAAACCTCAGGATCCAGATATACAGGACACATTCCATTGCACCTTGATCCCCCCTGTTGCAAGCCTTTTTAGTATTCCCAAAGGAACCTGTGACCTCAATTCAAATTCCCGATCCACTGATGGCACATTTGACCTCTTGGTGCGCAGCAGTGATGGTGTACATGGTGCTGTAAACAGCAATGTGCGTGTTTTCTTTATTGGGTTCAGCAATTCTACAGTGGACAACAGCATACTGATCCGACTCAATTCCCAAAGTATAAGCAACTTCCTTAATAACCACTACCTCAGTTTCTTACGCATCGCAAACTCACAGCTAGCAGGTCTTGGTACTGGAGTTCAGATCTATGGTGCATTTGAGTTGAACAACCAGACCTTCCTCATGGCAGCTATCAAACGTGGTCATGGACAGTATGTAAACCCAAGTGGTGTGACTACATTTTTCCAGAGTATAAAAGAAGCATTACACAGGCAAAGTGGGGTTAAAATAGATTCTGTGGACCACGACCCCTGTACTAACAGCCCTTGCCAGAATGGTGGTAGCTGCAAACGGCGCCTTGGTGTCGGACTGGACATGATGACTGTGGAGAGCGTCCCAGTCATTCTCGTGTCAAATCGCCCCCTACAGCCATATGTCTGTAACTGCAGGCCAGGATATGCTGGTAGTCTGTGTGAAACTGACATCAACGAATGTCTTCCATCACCTTGCCACAATGGAGGAACCTGCCATAACCTTGTAGGTGGCTTTTCATGTTCCTGTACAGAAGGTTTCACTGGGATGGCATGTGAAAGGGATGTCAATGAGTGCCTGTCTAATCCATGCAAGAATGGGGCACTGTGCCAAAACTTCCCCGGTGGTTTCAACTGCCTTTGCAAATCAGGATTTGCAGGTATAGTACAACATGCCATCTAGTTCTTATGAGCAACACCACTGCAGCTATTGGTCAAGCCATTGCATATTTTCTTTGTGAACAAATATAGCAAAGTTTTGATCCAAGAAAAATATTTGCTTCTGAGCAATTGGAGAGGTGTTGTAACCCTAGCATTCAGTGATGACTGCCAAAAACCAATTGCTGTTGGGGTTACGGGTTGGGGGGTATCTGCTATGATACATATCAACTTGTCATGTTTATGTTAAAGTGAATGGGATGATACAGTTTGACCCTAATAAGGACACAACTACAGGCTGACCTTAAGTGCACTTGAGCCAAGTTTAACTACCTGCTTTCTGTGGATTAAAGCCTTTCCATGTTTATGCTTTGAAGAGCTCTGTAAGTTAAGAGTTCATTTGGCAAACTTCATAATGGAGTCTTGAAAGGGAAAATACTATACCAGTCCTCTTCTCTTAACTGTTGAACATAGTAGGATCTGAAAAGTGACCTAATTAGAATGGTTTCTGTCATGTCAACACACAGTGGTGTAGATTAACACTACTAAATGTAACAGTTAGTTGAAGACTTAATAAATGTAACTGAGCAAGTGTGTAAAGGGAGTGAATGCACTTAACTATTTACGATAACATTACATTGAATCAGCTCTGTTTGGGCAGCTGCTGCCTGTAGCTTTTGGAAGGGCCTCTTCATATGGAGCTACAACAGACGGTTTGTCTCTGGCACGCTCAAGCTTTGAGTCATTATTGTCCTATTTTATTATGACCATAATAAATGATTGCGAGCATTCATGTCTGAGGTCCCAGATAAATGAGGGCTGCAGAAGTATTACACCTATTGACTTACAGTAGTTTGCTTGCCCTCCTGCTGAACCCCCAACTTCCTGTTTTGTAGGCCCAATTGTAGGGAAGGAATTTATGTCCCTTAAGATTTTTGTCTTACATTTCTGCAACTATGGAGAGAAAAGGAGAAAAGCAAATCTTAGTTCTGCACATTCATGAATTTGCATGTTGCCTACCATCTTGTATTGATCACAACCTGTTTATTTTGTTACTCATATTGTGTAATGTTCATTTTATAGGCCTCCCAGACCTAGTGAAGATAGGGTATATATGTTGAGTTAATGCTGTCATGACAGGTATATGCCTTCACCCCCTATTCTTTTAGACACTTGGGTGCATTTACAAGGTGAGAGCCTTTCAGAATTGTTTTGGCTGAGGAAGTTGAAGTAGACCAGAACTAGAAAGAGTGCAAACTTACAAAATCCCCTGTTGGTTTCTGGGAGCCCCATACATGAACAGCCCTTCGCCATATGCCTATGTCATCCTCACCTCATTCATTTTCATTTGTGTTGTTTCATGAACTCAGGGAAAACCTGTGACTCCATCATCAATTACTGTGAGTGTAACCCCTGTTTCAATGGAGGCTCCTGCCAGAGCCGTGTGGAAGGCTATTACTGTCACTGTCCGTTTGGTAAGTCATCACTCCAGCTGCAAAAGCCAGGTGTTCCAGGCTTGTTCTTGAGCAGTGTTTATCAGACTTGGCCATGATTCAGGCCATACTGGAAAAGATCAAGATCCACTAGGAGTGAAAAATCCATACGTGAAGAATGTAATGTGTCATGTCATATTTTATTCCCAAAATTGTCAGATTTTTGGGAGTATTTCTTACTCATTCTGCATGCATAACACTTATCTTGCAACGTTAGCTTGCAAAGTCATCATATCAGTTGAAGATATATTAATTTATTCCTTCCTGGTTCACAGGTGTTTTTGGAAAACACTGCGAGCTTAACAGTTATGGATTTGAGGAGCTGTCTTATATGGAGTTCCCAAGTTTGGATCCCAACAATAATTACATTTACATTAAGTTTGCCACACTGAAGGAAAATGCCCTGATTATGTACAATCATGACAACCAGACTGGCGACAAAGCTGAGTTTCTGGCTCTGGAGATCTACGAAGGTCGGATGAGGTTTTCCTTTAACCTGGGCAGTGGTACCTACAAGCTCATGACTATGGTTCGAGTTTCAGATGGTCAGTTCCACACGGTCATAGCCAGGAGAGCTGGTATGGTAAGTCAAGAGCTGATTTGGAAAATAACATCCAACATGATTGCAAATCATCCAGGTCAATTTTTGTGTCTATGCAGAAATGTCTACTAGATGTCTACTAGCTGTTTGGCTCTTTAGATGAGTGGAAACACATTTTTTATGATTATAGAACAAGCCCTATGCCCTTGACTGCTATTACCAGATATTGAACATGATTTTTTTACTATATAATTTTCAATTCAAAAATTGTAATCTATGCAAAGCCAGTTTGGTGTAATGTGAACCTGCATTGGGGAAGCTGAGTATGAAATATATGGAGGCTGATATAACACTGAAACAAAACAAGCAAATGGCTCACATTTGCTCACTTGTTTCTTGTAGTTAATCTTGGCCAGCAATCATGTGTGATGTTTGATTTTTAATTTCTAAGCTCTTTAACATTCTAAGATTTGCAAATTCCTTGAATTTGTCTTGTAGTTTTTTTTTTGTAATCACATTAAACCAAAGCTTAAAACATTATCAGACAGTTTGTTTTGGTTAGATGAGTGGTGAAGTCTGTCATTGAGCCTTACTCTTCCAGGATTATAGTGGAATCTATTAAAATAATCAAATTCTGGGTTTGGAGATGGCGAGTTGGTGCAATTTGTATGTGCTACATTTTTATATCTGGTCTGGAGTGAAAGATTAAAAACCGAGCTTTCAGCACATCCCTATGGAGCCGTAAAGAACACCCAATCTGTGTGTTTGGAAAAGGTGTTGTGGGTCATTTAGATGGATCTGTGTGTGTTTTTTTGGACATGGATTTTGAGCAGATGTTAAAGTCATAAGCAACCCTTGGTTGTCCCTCTGTGCTTAAGGTCGAACTATGTGAGTCAAGGCTACTTTTGTTTAGTTAAGACGTTCCAGTTTCTGCCCGGAGGCAGCTGCTGACTTTTTTATTGCCCTGTTATGACTTAATGTTCCCTCATTTCTACCAAGGAGAGAAGATACAATCAGGGGTTATAAAACCAGCAAAATAATGGCACCTTTTTAAATAAAGCATTCAAAAGGTACCACTGAAATGGCACTGTGGCTTAGTTGGTTGAAGAGGCGGTGAATTAAAAAGGAGATCCTGGGTTTGAATCCCAGGAGTACTTTTGTTTTTTGAAGCCTTCACCAGGGCATCTAAATACAGGGTATTGGTAGTTCCAGTGGTTAACACTTGTTGAAGCCGCAGCACTGCCAAGCTGCTAGGATATGGGAAAAGACATAACTTTTAAGTGAAAATTGTTGATGGCAAGTTTCCTTTTATATGTAGACCAGTAAGCTGTGTAACAAACATGTTTGGAAGAAATAAAAGTTGTGTGTCCCAGCTGGATACATTTTAGAAAAGAGAGCTCACAAACACACATACTGTGCAATAAGAGCCTGTGTTGTATAAAAACAAACTTCATATAATCTACAATCTTAAGGCAACATGATTCACTAATAGCTTGTAACAAGAGATCAGTTATTTTTACATTGCACTATGTCTGGGATTCTTCGCCTTTGTATACTGTATATCTTCGTGGTCCAAGTCTTTGCCTTTCATATCTTAACGAATGTGATTCTCTGGACTTGGTGAGCCAATTGTAGATCAGTATGCTTGCTGTGCGAGGTCTTTCTTTGCGGCCAATGCTCTTTGAAGTGTAGAGCCGCAGTAATAAAAAGCCCAGATGGTCGAGCCATGCGGTAACTCAACTGTATCAGTGCACACCAAAGCTGCAGAAGACAAATGCGTCTTGTTTCCATCGTTGGTTTATTTTCTCGCAGCAGTATTTCACTTGCCCAAGCAGCAGCTCTGCGTTAACGATTAGGAACGGGGGCTTTTTGCGGGTTTTTGCTGTGTTTACCCAGAGGCCTGTGTGGGCGCCAAGCTTCACCCCCTGTTTTTCAACACCTTTGCGCTCTTTCCATCTCTCTTGCCACGACCGTCTTTCCTCCCTCTGTTCATAAACCACAGAGTTGTGGGTTTGGACACAATGGCAGTGAGGAGCCATAGTGTGTTTGTTTAACAAGAGAGAGGAATGATGTTTCTATTTAACTCACTGTAACTCTTTATTTCATTCACAACAATTCTGCCTGATCTCATTTCTCCTCATGTGAACTTTTAGTTTGGGGTCTTCTCAGTATAGAAGGGTACAAGAAATAGGAAACTCCAAGCAGCTGTGCTAGCTGGTCCCTGATATTTTTCTGTAATTTCTAGCACTGTTAGCATTGTTTATCTTTAGCCTACCACAAGTCATTACAGTAAGAAAGAAAAGAAAATCCTAGCAGCTATGCTAACTGGTCCTTAATAGGTTTCAATAATTGTTAGCATTAGTAGCATTGTTTTTCTTTTCCATAACTCAAGTTAATTCAATAAGAAGGATACAAGAGAAAGGAATCTGCTAGCAGCCATGCTAATTAGTCCTTGATATGTTTAAATTGTTAGCATTATTAGCATTTACCTCACCTTAGGTCATTGCAGGAAGGCGGATACAAGAATAAGGAAACTCCAAGGAGTCATGCTAACTGATTCTTAATAGGTTTTACTAGCACTAGTTGGTAGCATTATTAGCATTGTTTTTCTTTACCTCATCTCAATGAGTGTCATGAAGTGTGAAGGATACAAAGAAAAGCAGTCTTACTAACTTCTCATCGATACTTTTTGTTGATTGTTAGCATTGTTAGCATCATTTATCATTATGATCTATAGATCTTTATATCTTTCTCTCGCCACAATTTACCTCAAGTCATTGCAGTGAAAATGATGCAAGAGGGGAATAAAATCCTTGTAGCCATTCTAACTAGTTCTCGGGTTTTGTTAATTTGTTAGCATTGTTATCTTTACCTCACCTCAAGTCATTGCAGCAAAGACTAATTTGAGGCTAATTTTCCTAACAAGTAATGGAATATCTTTTCTTTTGTAAGGCTGCATCGCTCACTGTTGATCTTTGTGGAGAAGAACAGGAGCCCGGGTACTGCGCTGTCAGCAATGTGGCTGTCCATACTGACTGGTGAATACACACTTGTCTTTAGAATGATTGCTCTAGGAAACAACAGATTTATATTTTCTTAGTTCCTTTCTGCATTAAATTTGCTCAATTAGCTTCATTTGGTAATTAAACTACATGCACCTTACTAACCCTATCTTTTTCTTCGTCTCATTATTTTTCCATTTTCTTTGTCTGTTTTGTCTTTATATTCTTTTCGGTGTTTCTCATTGTTTTTCTTTTGCTCTTTCTCTGTCTCGTATTTCTGTATCATTGCTTCTCTCTGTCTCCCTTTCTCTCTCTGCTTCTTTTCTGTTTTTCCCTATCTCTCTGTCTTTGTTGCTGTGTTGGGTTTTCTGTACCCCTCTTTTTGCCTTCTCATTCTATCTCCGTCTGCCTCTCTATATTTCGCTCTCTTTATCTATCTCCCTATCTCCTTCTTCTCCATATCTTTCTTGCTATCCTCCCTCTCATTTATTCTCACAGGATTTTGGATGTACAGCCAAATCGTTTGTCAGTTGGTGGCGTTCGGGCAATTGAACCACTCTTACAGCGCAAAAATCAGGTGAACACACATGATTTTATTGGATGCATCATGGAATTTGCCATCAACGGACGTCCTCTGGAGCCTTCGCAGGCACTATCGTCTCATGGCATCTTGGACAGGTGCAATACACATACACCTTTAGACGCACACTCACATGTACACACGTGTATAACCATAGTAATAGGTAGGCTAAATTCATTTCACCTATTTCACTTGCAAAAAAACCCTCATTTCCATTTATTTTACTGCACTTGCCTTAATTTCTGGATTGAAATAGAGTTTTTTTTACTTCTACTATTGAAATTACGCATTTTTAACCATGTTTGTTCATTTTATAGTTTTTGTCTGTTGTTTAGGATTCTTACGGTTGGCCTACAGCTCCAGAAATTGCGGCAGTTTGCTACCCATTATTATTAGTTATACTTGCTATCTATATTGCACTAGCTAAATATCACAACAAATATTTCTGCCTTATTATGAGATTGGAGAGTAACTAAGAAAGTATTCCTTCAGTAGAACTTAAGCTGAAAATACTAACTTTGCAAATGATAATTGACACTTTAAACCAGGGATGTACGTTTCACGTCTCTTCACAGCTGTGCATGTTGACTGGCTCCCCTTTGATTAATTGTTAGCAAATTAAAAGCAAAAAAAAAAAAAGTTTAGCTTGAGCTAAACACTATACCACTGTGTGTTGTTTATTTATTGTAAAGCATAAAAAAACCATAGTTCATCTATGTATACTGTTAGCATGGTCAATGGAGAAGAACTCTGAAAACACCCACACTGTCTCAGACAGTCAGCTAGAGGAAAAATGACTGTGTTCACCTCCACCAAGCATGTTTCATATGGAGAGAGATACAGTAGTATTAGTGTTTTGATAACTGAACTCTTTTGGGCTCTACTGTATTCATACACACTCAGTGAACCCACAGGCCTCAACAGGCAGCTATGGAAGATCACACTTCAGTGAATCGCCTGCTGTCTGATACACTTTTATTAGTGTCCAAACGTCTGTTTTTGTAAGCTAGAAAAAACATGCTGTGTTTTTATGGGTTTATAAAATGGAGGCGACAGATCTTTTGCTAATATGCTAATATGCAAGGCTCGCTCTCTTTCGATCTGTTGTTAGTGATGGGATCATGTCATCTGCTTCTCTGTCTGTCTGTCAGTACATTGTCAAAATGTTGTCCTTATGCATGTGTGTGTCTTGCAGATGTCCCAGGATGGAAGGAGCATGTGTCACTAACCCTTGCAGGCATGGCGGGACATGTTTGGATATGTGGTCATGGCAACAGTGCCAATGCGCTGATGGACTCACGGGCAAATACTGTGAGAAATGTAAGGAATATGATTCAGTGGGGGAGAAATAGATTAATTGGGGAAAATTGGTCAAAGAGGGTAGTTTGATAGAGATTGCTAGGGTGAGACAGGTCAGAGGCGGCAATTTAATATAGAGTTGATGTGGCAAGACAGGTCAGAATGGACGATTTGGTACAGATTAATGGGGTAAGACAGGTCAGAGGGGGCAGTTTAATATAGATTGATGGGGTTAGAGGTCAAAGGGGACAATTTGATATAGGTAGATGGGGTAAGATGTGTCAGAGGGGGCAGTGTGATATAGACTGATGGGGTAAGAGAGGTTAAACAAGGCAAGTTGATATAGACTGATGGTGTAAAACAGGTCAAATAAGGCAGTTTTATATAGATTAATGGGGTAAGACAGGTCAGAGGGGGCAGTTTAATATAAATTGATGGGGTAAGACAGGTCAAAGGGAACAATTTGATATAGATAGATGGGGTAAGATGTGTCAGAGGGGGCAGTTTGATATAGACTGATGGGGTAAAACAGGTCAAACAAGGCAGTTTGATATAGATTATTAGGGTAAGACTGGTCAGAGTGGGAAGAATAATATGTGATGTGGCAAGACCGGTCAAAGGGAGCAGGTTGATATAGGTACAGCAGATGAAGATGGGTCAAAAGGGGTGCAATTTGGTATAAATTAGGTCATATTGGTCAGAGAGGGCAATTTGATTTGAATACATTGAGTAAAACAGGTCAGAGGAGGCAGCTTGATTTGGATCATTTGGGTAAGATCAGTTAGATGGGGCAGATTGATTTGGAGTAACTGGATAAAATTGGTCAGAGGAGGCAGCTTGATTTTGATCAATTACGTAAGATTGGTCAAAAGGGGCAACTTGATTTGGAAGAACTGGGTAAAGTTGGTTTGAGGGGGATGTTTAATTTAAACCAACCAGGTGAGGCAACTGTTGGGGGGGGGGGGGGGTGAGGGTGGGACATAGATCAGTAGGGTAAGAATGGGCAGATGTGGTAGATTTGTGTGTTTAGAAATGTCAGAGGAGGTAGATTTGATGTACTGTAGCTTAGTAGGGTAAGATGGGACAGAAAGGTCAACTTAATCTATTTTGTAAGGATATGATGGCTCCGAGGTGCTCTTTGATTGGAATAATAGTTTAGACATGGTCAGATGAGGCAATTTGATTTAGGTCAGTGGTGTAGGACAGGTCAGAGAGTACAATTTGATAGAGATTAGAGGGTAAGACAGGTCAGGGGCATTTTGATATAGATCAGTGGGATAAGAGCAGGGAAGACAGTGGTGTGAGATGTCAAGGGAGGAACTTTGATCTAGTTTAGTGGGGTAAGATGGGCCAGAGTGGGCAGTTTAATATGCAGTATATCAGTGGGGTCAGAGGATGCAGTTTGATGTAGGTCAATGGGGTCTGACCAGGCAGAGGCTAGTTTTATAAACAGCGATGGAGTAACATGGCTCAGAGAGGGCAATTGGATATCTTGATGGAGAAAGATGTATCCGAAGAGTAGTTTAAAAGGATTTTTCTTTTTTTTCTCTCCTAGTCATTTCTGCAGATTCGGCTCTATCCCTTGACGGTAGCGGCCGTTTGGATTACTCTCTTCGTCAGAGCTGGAAGAGAGACGTGATGATGCAGCGGAATTTGCAGAGCTTCTCACACACATACTCACAGTCACAAACATACTGGAGCAGCAGCCTGGAACTGAAGTTCCGCACTCGCAGCAAAACTGGAACAATTTTACACGTCCAGGAGATCTCTAACTACACTATTGTCAGGGTGAGAAGTAACACACACAAATACACCCCAGCTGCACTACTGTAAGCCTGCATTCACCTTAGCAAACGATGAGTTGCTGATACGTTTAGGGTACAAGTGATGCACACAAATGTATGATGTATACACAGTGTTATGGTTGCCTTATTGTGTGTGTGCGTGTGTGAGTGTGTGTGCTGTATTTCCTCACTCAGCCCCAGTTTAAGTTTGACTAATTCTGGGCACAAAGCCAATCACTCAAATCCTCTCTCTCTCTCTCTCTCTCTCTCTCTCTCTCCCCACAAATTCTTTCCTCTTTCTGTAGCATTCTCTATCACTCCCTTTGTTTTGCCAGCAATTTCTCTCTCCTCCTTTCTACCTTCTACTACATCTCTCAATTCTTCTCATTAATCCCTTTTCTCTCTCTTTCCCACTGTCTTCCTCTTCCTCTATCTGCCATCCGACTTTCTTTCTTTATTTCTTTCTTTCTTTCTTTCACCAACCTCCCATCATTCAACATTCTAACACACACACACACACACACACACACACACACACACACACACACACACACACACACACACACACACACAAACTGTAAGTATACATTCCGACTGGAACAGTTTATACACAGTACATATTG
>JAQMYM010000008.1:16370694-16380981 GCA_030014255.1 Parauchenoglanis ngamensis | reverse complement strand
CACACACACACACACACACACACACACACACACACACACA
Source organism: Parauchenoglanis ngamensis (assembly GCA_030014255.1). Taxonomy (NCBI): domain Eukaryota; kingdom Metazoa; phylum Chordata; class Actinopteri; order Siluriformes; family Auchenoglanididae; genus Parauchenoglanis; species Parauchenoglanis ngamensis. Next base: position 16,380,941 of record JAQMYM010000008.1, on the reverse strand, counting down.
CACACACACACACACACACACACACACACAAACTGTATCACAGTACATGATGCTAGAGAGGTAGAGGTCAAGATTTGTTCTCCAGATTGATTTTCACTTAGGTTTTTTTTCCTTGGCAAGATGGATTTTCCATTTCCAGAGTTTGTGACCATTTTAAATCACACAACCTGCACAGTGTACACTCTTCCACCTCTCCCCCTCATGCTTTACCTCCTTCCTCTCCTATTACATGTTACTAGAGACCTCCCTCTCTCTGTCTCTCTCTCTCTCTCCCCTTGCTCTCTCTCTCTTTCTGGCTTCATCCTTAAACTGAACACAGTGATGGATATTGTGTGCATGTGAGACACCCTATCAAGATTTAATCTCACAATCTACCATCTCTATCTCTTTCTCTCTCTCACTTTACTCTTACTGTCTGTCTTTCTCTCCTTCTGATGTGTGCATTACTGCAGTGAAATGGTGCCCCAACCCTGACCTTAACCTCAGTAAACAAACTCTCCTTCTTGTTCCTTGCACCAGCTGAAGAACGGGAACCTGCAGTATGTGTCTGATGCCGGCGTGGCAGGGAAGGTGGAGAGAATTGTGGGAGATGGAGTTTTCTCAGATGGTCAATGGCACACACTGTTGTTACAGAGGAACGTCTCCTCCACCACAGTCCTCATCGACGAATCAATCCTGCGGGTCATCACGCGCACCACGCAGGACTTCGGCGGGCTCGACGTCTTAACATTGTCACTCGGAGGAGAGCCGCCGCGGACCAACCTGCAGAAGACCACATTAGGTTAACCTCTTCACATCTTCATATCAGACTTAGGTTTTGGTTTTAGCAGTTATCAAACACTAATCCAAAATTTCCTGAGCTGCACCTTATTATTCAAGAATCCATTGATTTATGCCATGTGAAAGAATCATCGCTGTTGTACTGAAAGGCGAATAACTTAGTTTGCTAGCTGTTAAGTCTTATACAAACAGTGGAAAAAACAGATTGACAGTATAAATCAGGAAGACTCAATATAACTAAAACTGTACTGGAATTACACTTAGCAGGATCGAAACCACTGAGATAAATCACCATTATGTGAATTTAGAGCTATCCCAAATATTTTGAGGGAAAGGAGGAGGTAGAGGAGGAAGTGTGAATGTGTGCTCAGTATTTAATATGTAACCAGGCTTACCATGGATATATTAAATCATATTCATTACACAATTAACCTTCTGCCGTACAGAGATTGCTAAATTTTTTTGACTATTTCTATATACCAACAAAAAATAGTGGATCAGATATCAGAGAAAACTAGCAGATCCTGGAACAAATGGCAAAGACTGGGATTGGATTTGGAAAGGAAGTTTATTTTTCGAACTGGAAATGTTTTATGTATAGTATAAAGAGATTTCCCCTGTTTTTTCTTTTGTTAGGATAGCTTTTATCATTTTTCTATTTTATGCTTTATTATATGTGCACAGTAAGAGATTTTTCTGTGAAGTGCTTTGGGCAATTTCTATTCATTGTAGAATTTTGCCTATAGAACTGCTGCCGCAAATTTAATACATGCCATTCACTTGTGCTAATTTGCACACACAGTTGTTGTTCTTAAAGTGACTTTTGAAGTTAATTACATCAACATTTACATTTATTTTTCACTTTTTTGCCCTTAATTGCATATTGAGCAGAATTTTCTCAGCACGTGCAATTTTCTCAAGTGAAAGACGCAGTCATTTAGTACGCTGCACGTGCGCATTTATCTTATGCTTTCATTAGGACATGCCTGGGAGGCCGGTCTTAACTGTAAAGTAGCAGTGAGGATAATCCTTCTGGGAAAATAAATCATACTTGTAAAGGGACTTGAGTTAGGTATTCTATGTGTTATCATCATATTACTGTATATTCATAAAGAATAATAATAATAATAATAGAAATCTGATAAGGAATATTGTATTGTCTTTTGGTCATTCATAAAATTAAACCAGTCCTTAGTCATACTTCTGAACCAAATGGCAGAAGTGTTATTAAGCTATGATATTAAATTAGAATGTTAGCATATACAGCAGCTTGTTCAAAGAAATATTTTTAACTTAATATTAGTTCAGAACGAGAAGTTTGTTTTAAAAAATTATGTTTTTGCTAACAGTTGAAATAACAGCGCTTTACCAATAACCTCTTATTGAATCCAGGACTGTCTGGAGAGATTTTTTTTTTCAAGATAACATCTTTGGCCTCATATTCTGGGTTCAAAACCATCTGGGTGAAATGATGATGTGACTAATCAGAACATAAGCTATCAAGTTTCCTCTTGATGTTGCTTCACCAACGTAAACAGATGTTTATTGAATTTATCCACCCCCATGTAAATGGAGAGGATTCGGTTTTGCTTTATTAGAGACGAAAAGGCCAAGTCGGCTTGGCTGAACCTGATCTCTCTAACCTGCACGCAGGAAAACTTTTATGCTCCCATATTTCAGATGCCGTTAGTGCGTGTTTAAATTTGTTGCAGTGAGATAAAGGGAGGAAATTTGACCAGATGTTGCTATTTGTACGTAATACTAGAAACAGAGACTGTGCAATAAATAATGTGTTCTTGAGTAAAAATTGTGATTTTTTTTTACATCCTTTCATCATACTAATAATATGCAAATGCAAAAAAGTTACACTAGTAATCCTTTGCTAATGATAATGCGAGAATATTGCTAGTTATACTAAAAGCAATGCGAATAATACTATTAGTATAATAATATACTAGTTACTAGTATAGTGCTAATATTCAAACTTTGCTAATCTAAACAGAATTATTAATGCTAATATTAATCTGCTGATTATCATTCCTCCACTAATTTTAGCAGATGATAAATATTAGTTATATTGTTACTATAGTACTACTAAATTAGTATTTAGAGTAGTAATAAAGCTATTAGCATTAATACCTTAGTTTTTTCATATTGGAGATAATAATAATAATAATAATAATAATAATAATAATAATAATAGTTTTGTTTAAAAAAAGAATCCTAACATGAATGCTAATAATCCTCTCTGTTAGTAACAATGCTAACAATATAATATTGCTAACAATGATGCTAATAGTAATACCACTAGCCACACTTTCCTAATAATGCTAATAATATTCTTTCTTTAATCATACCATTATGAAATTTGTTAATAATAATTTACTGCTAAATGCAGGGCTTATAATTGTAGGCAATCTTTCTGTGTTAAAGTTTTTTATGAGTACATCTAATACTTCTATACTAAGAAAAAATGCCTATTATAATGCTAATTATCCTTCATATGATAATCATAATGCCAATAATACTCTCTTGGTTGCGTTTCAGGTTTTGATGGCTGCTATGCATATATAAAGTATAACGGTGAGCTCCTGCCATTCTCCGGCGACCACCGAACTGTCTCCATCTCTATTTCCGGGACGGATGAATCAGTGAAAATCGGATGCCGTGGGCCGAACATGTGTGCTAGTGCCCCCTGCTGGGATGGCATGATGTGCGTCAACCAGTGGTTTAGCTACCAGTGTGTTCCTCCTGGAGACTGCGCTTCCAGTCCCTGTCAAAATGGCGGCAGTTGCGTCCCTGCTAACCGCGGTGGCTTTAGCTGCATGTGCGATGAACTGTACACCGGACGAGTGTGTGAAACCCTGGTGGCATGCCTGGGTGTAACTTGTCCACATGGCACGGCATGCCAAGTTGAAACAAAAGGAGGCTTTAATTGTGTTTCTGACGCCAACAACGAAGAATTCATTCTGCCAATTTGGGCGGTTCCAGCAATTGTGGGCGGCTGTGCGACAATTCTCGCTCTATTGGTGCTTGGCCTGATTTTACACAATCACTGCAAAGGCGGTGGAAAGACGGCTGTACCGAAGGAGGAAAAGAAAGCAAAGAAGAAGAAAAAGAAGAAGAAGAAGGGAAGCGAGAATGTGGCATTTGATGATCCGGATAACATCGGGGATGTTGACATGACAGTGCGGAAGCAGCCAGAAGGAAATCCAAAGCCAGATATCATTGAGCGTGAGAATCCCTACCTGATATACGATGAGACAGATGTCCCTGAGAGTGGTGATACAATTCCGAGTGCACCAGAAATTGCAGAAATTGAGCACTATGACATCGACAATGCCAGCAGCATCGCACCATCTGACGCTGACATTGTCCAGCATTACAAGCAATTCCGAAGCCACACCCCCAAATTCAGCATTCAAATCCAGCGCCATAGTCCTCTGGGTTATGCTCGCCAATCACCACTAACCTTGGGCGCTGCTAGTTACACTTACCAACCTTCTTACACTCAAGGACTCCGCCAAACACCACTTAGCCATGCCCCCTGTCCTACACCTACCCCTTTGTCCCGCCACAGCCCTGCACATTTTAGCAAGCCAGCTTCATTTTACCGCAACACTCCAACACGGGAGATGAATCTGAATCTGGCGAGGCGTGATGGAAGCCCGCTGGACCTTCATGGAGACACTTGCCAGTCAGCAGCTATCTTTAATTACACAGCATCACGCCTTGGAAGGCGCAGCAAGAGCCCACAAACAATGGCGGGTCACGGGTCAAGACCCGCGAGCCGCTTGAAACAACCGATTGAGCAAATTCCACTGGAGACCGGTCCTCCTATTGGATTGTCCATTGAAGAAGTGGAGCGACTAAACACTCCACGACCCAGAAACCCCAGCATCTGCAGTGCTGATCACGGACGCTCATCGTCTGAGGAAGACGCCCGGCGTCCGCTTTCTCGTGTGCGAAATCCCGCAGATGGAATTCCAGCACCGGACTCGTCCTCCGAGAGCGACTCGCATGACTCCTTCACCTGCTCTGAGATGGAATACGACCGGGAAAAACCGGTCAACTATGGTTCTCGAGTTCCAAAACTCTCACAAGTTAACGAATCCGATGCTGATGATGAAGATTACGGAGGGGGAAGAATCAAGCAAAGGAGGTACTCGAGTCGTAGGGCAGAGGGCGGTGCCAGTGGAGGCCACACCCCCTTTGGAGAGTATCAGCATCACACACTGCCCCACAAACTGGGACAAGGATCTGGCAACTTCAACTGGGACAGCCTACTAAACTGGGGACCAGGATTTAGCCATTACGTTGACGTTTTTAAAGATTTAGCTATGCTTCCAGAAAATTCTAATGCTGCTAACGATGTGGAAATGAACAGCGGCAATGGTTCGGTTACCATCATTGCCGAGGGAGAGGCAGAGCAATACGTATGAGATATTCTCTCTTGGACCAATTAGGACCAGATGGACTACGGACAGAGAGAAGGCGATCGCTTGCAATAATAAATGTTCTTCTCTTTTTTTGTCTTTGTTTTTTGGTACTTGTATTTGTAAGAAGACGAGCTTACATGCAGTAAGGCAGAGCGATACATCTGTGACGATTCTCCTGATCCCTGTTAAGTAAGAAAGATTTTAAATAGTCCAATAAGTCTGAGTCCATTACCCAAAACTGTTCATATTTCACAATGTGTCCAAAATCCCAAATAAAACCAATAGCAATGGAGTTTGAATTTTACAGTTCAGAAACTGATTGAGATCCTGTCTATGCACGATTTGTCTTATATATATATAAAGCACTATCACCTGTGATTTTATGGCAAGATGACCATCTTTATTCAGTAACAAGTAGCTGATAGATCTCATAGAATAATGGTTTCATTTCTCCTTGGTTCCATGTAATAACTTATTTTTTTGTAGATGTCAAATAAAAATATCATTGAAACCAGGTTTTGCGTAGACTCAGACTTTTGGACTGAAGCATTTAATACTTCTTCATGGATCCCATAGACGTCCATAAAACCCGCAAGGTCCTTGATGACCCCATAGACTTTCATTTGCGTTCTTCCATGCAGCAGAAAGCCAAGGGAGGATGTGGCTGTTTTAACAGCATGACCATATGAACTTCATCAAAAAAAAAAAGAAAAAGAAAAAATGAGCTCCTCTCATTCCAGCTCTCCAAACATAAAGTAGGGTCCAAAAGTCTGAGTGCACTACTGAGAACTGTTCTCACAAACCAATATGGTTTGGTCAAATGATATTTCTCAATATTTGGTTTGATATTTAGAATACATGAATGGCATACGCACAGGACCATCTGATAGATTTCAGTTTCACACGCAGCCGAACAAAGGATCCGTCTCAGTTATAGTAACTGAGGTTATTACATAAGTATTGACTGAAGAAAATGTTTTTAGTGATTGATAGCTGGTGGAATAGAAACAGTTTCTGGGGCACTCAGATATTTTTTTTTCCATTTTTCCACACTCCTCTTGCCTGCTTCTCGTGTGAAAGATGAGTGTATGTGAGTGTGTGTAACGTGATAATACCTGCAGGTGTCTGGGACAGCCATCTTTCTTGAGGCTAGTTCACTTCCTGTCCTGTAGGAGCCATCCGTCATGACATTTGACCTAAAGCAAAATCCTCATAAGACTATGAACTTGTGTACATTTTGTATCAATGAAGGAAATTCAATGTTCTCTGTTGTTGTGTGTTTTTTAATGAACTGTTTCTACTTTTTTTTTAATTAACTTAAAGTACTTAAGCAGTGTTTTTATGGATATTTTTTCATATGCTGGAAATGATCTTACTTTCAGGGGAAGTAAGATTGAAGTACTTTTTTTTTTTTTTTTTACATTTGTTACTTATGTAACATCAGTATTTTCCACTTTTTTGATAAAACTATAACATACTGTATGCTTTATATGTGTAAGAGCCAATAACAGAATAAAAAAACACAATATTTATTTAAAAAGATGCAATTTCCAGACTAATGCAATAATAAATACTTCAAGTGATAAAGTAGGACGTGACGCCAGAATGCCATCCAGTGAGCGTTCCTAATGAGGAGTTGAAATAGAGCTTGGATGAGTTGAATAAAGTGTTTCAAAGACCGATTAAGAGTGTGTGTCAAATAAAGGTCGGCCACTCGTGAGCGAGAGACGAGCAACGAGAGCAAAGGATGAAATCTGCTTTTAAGGTGTTTACTTTGAATCAGAGTGAAATTGATACGTTTAATTTGTTTGCTGTTGGAGTTTTTCAAACGGCACATAATTAACCGGCCCAAAAAAACATTGGCTGAGGGGCGTGTAGGACTGCAAACGTTCTTCCCGTGCTCACGACGCTGGGAAAACAAAACAAACATTTGCCAAGTGTTCGTAGAAATCACAAAAATCATCTGAGCACGGAGAACACGAAGCCAGCGCTAAGTAAATAATTAGTTAATTATGTAAATAGCTAGTTTAAAAAAACGTTGTGGGGATCGCATCCAGCGTTTATTTTTCGTTCTGCTCCATGGTCCAAATATCCAGAACACATGGTACTTCTGTATCGCTACAGCTCTGCTTTAATAGAAAAACATGCAGCCTGCAGCGCAAAACACTTCCTGCAATCAGGTCGATTCAGAGTTTTCTCACTGCAGTCGAATCACACTAGATTTCACCTGGATCTGGACGAGACCACCTCGCTCAGACATGGTTATTTTAGTGTGCAGCTGAGTGGGATTTCTGTGCTTTTCCCAACCAAGGAGCACAGAGGAGGAAAAACTAAACCCAACATTCTTAGAGTGACTTAACTGTAGAGAAAGAGAACGATAAGAGATTTGACAACACGCAGTGCAGTCATACTGGCTCACTAACTTGCAAGAATACTGTAAAAATTCCAAAATGTTTATGTGATACCAAACATAAAAAAGTCAATTCTGAAAAGCGTCCAGGTGTGGCCTAATATTTTCACAAGCGTGTTTGATTCTCCAAGACTTGCTGCCTTGGACACCAATGTAAGTAAGGAATAATACACTCTGGGCTATGCTGATACAGGAAATAAATCAACAACCGTGTGGCGTGATAGAAGTATTTAGTTACCGACTTGGAGTGGATTATTTTCCTCTAACAGCACAAGTGTTTTATTCCTCCTTCAGTATACCACAACGATAATTTAGTTCTGTAGTTATGTACGTCATGTTTGTTAACCATTCATAGTTACGTTTAATTTTATGGAACATCCGTCAATGTAGGTCATGTTATCACTTACTTTGTAGCACATATAAGCAGTCACTCCTTCACCAGCCTGTTAATAAGAGAAAAACAAAAAAACTAAGCTTAACACATATCATGTTACTGAGAAACCATGGCTTTATTTATAATAAAAAAAGTTGCTTAGAAACAATTCTACACTTGATGTAAGATCATTTATAAAATGTGTGCACATGTGATTCCGTGTAAACGAACATACACACACACACAAAACGTGTATGCTTTTTTCCCATATGTGAAATCTATAAATCACAAAAGATCTTGAAATTGTGCACAACTGAATAGTCTTAGATCCCCACCTTGTAAACGCCCCCTAATTAATACAATACCTGATAATGGCAAGCTGCATGAAAAATATTGATATCTTTAAGAAGTGCCAATGGTGCTACGCTTACAAAAACCATTGGACTTTTGATAGCCTACAGATTGACCAAACTGCTTGACACATGTGGAACCATAATATGTATAGACCTATTTAAAAAAATTGCCTTAAAGGATGTATCAATTATGCAACTATGGTTTTGGAAAACCAGTGTACGTGTTTGTTTTGTTTTCTACAAGTAGCCTAGCTTTTTCTTAGAATTTATTAATAACTTTATTGTGCAAACCATTACATATAGCCTAAATCATCTGGCAATAGAACTACAACAGCTACATATCCTACAACAACAACCACAACAATAATAATAATATTTGTGGAGAGAATCAGGATTATTTAAGCCTACACCAGTTATAGAGCTGTCTCAGTAAGATATACTCACCAGGTTAGCATTCACCCACAAGGTCACATACATGAATTCAGGTCCATGATAAAAAGGAAGTAGAAATTTGCAATTATTCAGATTTTATCACAACAAGTGATTTCAGGTTCAGCCTCCTTCTGGGTGAAGCACTGACTTCTCTGTAAAGTTTAGTTAATCCTTCATCTGCTGCATAGTATGTTCATGGCAAAAAAAAAGTAATAAATATCACATTGTGTGGTAATGTGGAACATCTAGGGTCTGTCACAACAAATTAAAGAACAAGACGTTAAACAGAATGTTATGGTCAATGTCAGGACTGGGCTTTATTCGGTATATGCAGGCATCGATATTCTTCAAACACTTCTTGCATAGAGTAGGGGTGTGCTGTTCATGAACTCAGAAGCTTGTCAAGGAATAAATCACTCGTGTTGGGCATGTTCTTATCAGAAAACCCAGCGATGACTTATCAATTAAAAGCAGATCATCATTTTCCAAGAACAGCAAGTATTTTCTTCCTCATATACCACACTAATGCAAAATTTACATTTGTTAGAACAATACATTGTACTATTTATCCACTTATAGTTACATTTAAGGTTGTTAGTTGCTTCTTTTAAGCATATATCTCTCCAAATGATGCTTACCCACAATCCCTTTCTCTTATGTTACGACAAAAGTATAAACCAGGCTTAAGATGGTGCATGAGACTGAAGTGATGAACTGAGAAGTTAAAAGACAGAAAGTCTGAATTATTCCTAAAGCTTCTCTAGACTGAAAGGTTGAAAGCTGATCCTGATTGTTACACACAGCAGGTGTGTGTGAGACCTTTATAGAGAGAAACTGTGTGTGTAAGTGTAAGCAAGAGTGTGCGAGAGTGTGTACATGTGTATGATGTGTAAGAGAAAAGGAAAGAATGAGAGGAAAGGCAAAAAAAATTGGAAGAGACAGATGGAGTGAATGAAGATGCAGATGGTTTGGGGTCTAAAGTAAATCGCTGACAGCTGGCTGATGGGACTTTGTGGTTTCTCTCTCTTTCTCTCTCCCTCTCTCTCACACACACTCATACACAACAGTGAACGAAATGCTTTTCCTCACCGGTAATGTAACCTCTATAGTGTCTTGTCCACTATAGCATGCGTAAGGGATTAGTTTACAAATGTAACTGATTTCATAATGGAATAATGTGATAACCTTGTTATCGCTGGCATGTAGCTAGCACCATTTTGGAGTGACTTATAAAAAAGCTGAGCTGTTTATAGTTGCATGTGTGTAAGGTTGTAAGCACAGGCTTTCTAAGATAGTTATTCATGTAGGAGCAAACGATATACGCCTTCGTCAGTCGGAGGTTACTAAGTGTAACTTTGCAGAGCTGTTTAAATTAGCAAAGGTGATGTCCGATGCAGTAGTATGCTCTGGCCCCATCCCAATGCGGCGTGGCGATGTAGCTTACAGCAGGTTATGGTCGC
>JAQMYM010000008.1:16340925-16370594 GCA_030014255.1 Parauchenoglanis ngamensis | reverse complement strand
ATATACACATACATACATACATACATTATATATATATATATATATAATGTAACACTTGTATATTTTCTTAAGGCTTCATTTACTAGGCTAATTGAAGACATGCAACAAAGCCAACAATTAGAAAATTGTCACATGGTCACTGAATTAAAATAACTACATGAACGTGCAGGTTTGCAGGGGTACAGGTGCTCGAAATTATGTGGCTGGTGAGTGGAGTAAGTGAAAGACCTCTAAAGAGAATACTTAATGCAAGGGGACATACCCTCCGCAAAGTATGACTGACCTAGCAACCCTGGTTGAATTCATTAGCAACCAACTGCAGTACTCTGGACAGCTTCACGGGTACCACTGTTGTGCACTAAATTCCCCCCCTGCCATGGACTGCCCCATTGTCACATTTGCAACATTTCAGAGGAAGATAATCTTGATTTAAGGTTTGATTGTAAAATATCATAAAAAAATAGTTTTGAGTTTTTTTGTCGCTTTTTTGCAATATTAAAGAATTAATATAGTGAATTGACAATAAAACTTATGCAATCTCATCTTATTATTCACAAATAAGTTTGCAAAGTATACTGATCTCCCCACTTCAGCCTTATAAGGTATTTTATGTACACTAGTTACATACAATCCAAGTTCAGTGGAAAAGTTAAATGGGGTGAATACTTATGCAGACTGATGTTCTTTCAGTCTAATCTTTTTCCTTTGTCTGTGTGTGTACGTGTGTGAGGGGGTATTTTTAAAAGCAAGTTGTCTTACTAAAAAAAATATAATGTTGGGTACATTCATTAAAATTATGATGCACAAACAGTCATTTTATAATTGCACTGTAGCCTAGGGTCACTGATGCTCCACACTGGTATCAAAACATTTGGAGAAATGTTGACCAGTCACAGATTTTGAAATTAGCACCAAATATTATATTATTTAAAAAAAGAAATATAAAATACTTCCAAAATTTATATAGATTAGTCATTAGTTTCTAATAAAGTTGAGATAAAATTAAAATAAAACAATGACATCCTCATATGTTTCAATGACAAAACAGCCTATTTTCCATGTCACTTTTATCCTCTATACTGTTTTTCCATCTTCAGTGTCTAATTCGAATAGTTTTACCTATGCTGTTATCTGCATTTTTTAAATTTTCTCCCAGAAATTAGTAGATACTACCACCTTCATGTTTCACAAATGTAATAAGGTTCTTTTGCTTGAATACAGTGTTGTCCTTTCTCCAAACATAACACTTCTTATTTAAAACAAAAAAGTTCTATTTTGGTTGAAACCACCCACAAAAAATTTTTCTGGCTTGTCCATGTGAACAGCAGAGCAGCAGCAATGTTCTTTTTGGAGAACAGTGGGTTTCTTCTTGCAACCCTGCAACCATGGACACCATTGTTATTCAGTGTTCACCTGATGGACCTATGAACATTAACATTAGCCAGTGTGAGAGAGTCACATAAGAGGTTATGCTGGGTTCCTCTATGGGCTATTACACACCTTGCTCTTGGAGTGATCTTTGTTGGTTGACTACTCCTGCAGAGGGTAAAAATGATCTTGAGACCTCTGTCTGACTGTGGATTTATGGACTCTTTAGAGATAGTTTTGTAAACTTTTTCAACCTTGATGAGCATCAACAAATCTTTTTTTTCCACAAGGTCCTCAGAAATCTCCTTTGATCGTGACATTATATACATTCACAAATATGTCGTAAATATCAGATGCTGACTGATCAATGTTCTTTAAATAAAACAGGGTGCCCACTCAACACCTGATTTTCATCCTATTGACTGAAAACATGACTAATTTTACCTTCAAATTAACTGCTAATCCTAGAGGTTCACATATATGTATCATTAGATTTTAATAAATATTTTAATAAATATTTCTAAATAAATAAATAACAGAATTGGAAACCACATGCTCCTGTTAAATATGGCACCATATAAAGTGCCTCAACATACACCTAGAACTGTGAAGATGCCGTTGGACTGCTGTTGACATGAGCGGTTCTGCTACAATAGCATAGGACTCAAATCACCACGAACAGTCTTGCACCCTAGTATTAAAGGGTGTTAGTTGTAATTGCACTATACAGTGTGACCCAAATGAGGATGGGATCTCTTTTGAATCTGGTTCCTCTCAAGGATTCTTCCTTTTGCCATCTCAGGGAGTTTTTCCTTGCTGCTGTCACCGTCACCACAGGCTTGCTCACTAGGGATATATATAGATAAATGTATAGATTCATAGGATTATATTCAGAAGTTGTATACTTCTGTGAAGCTGCTTTGTGACACTGTCTGTTCTTAAAAGCGCTATACAAATAAAATTGAATTGAATTAAGGTTGTGAATGCCTGTGCATATGGGTGGTGTTCTACATACGCACTAATATATGATGTGATGTGCGTATGATGGAAAATGATCCATGATGGAGTGATGTGCTGTGATGTAAGATACAAGACTCTTTATTACCCCACAACAGTGTTGGGGGAGTTTGGTTAGGGACAGGTCTACAATCAATAGACAGTATTCTAAACCACTTCCTGTGAGCACTCCAGTTTCCTCCAAACTGAAGTGCACTAATACGTTTTAGATTTAAAATGCATCAATTTTACTACATTTACGCCTGGCATCAATACTATTCCGTAGTTTTCGAGCCACTAAAATAGAGTGTTTTGGAAACTCTGCCGGTCCTGTTTTAGTTTTAAAACGTTTTAGTGTGGAAGGCCAGAAACGGACACTTTTGGAAACAATGATGCAGACACCCATGTTCGATTCCTGATTGTGTCCTTTCCTGATTCATCACGTGACCTTTTTCTGGAAGTAAACATATGACATCAGCCTCAACTACCAGTGGTGACTTCAGCATGGATAACAAATTAGAAGCATTGCCTTGTTATCTTTGCTAGCAGCTGCTGTGCAGTTACATTCAGTATTTTATAATGCTCCAACTGCCTTCATGTGCACTAGGCAAGCTATTATTGAAGCAATCTGCAATAAGCCACCCAACCGCAGAGTAGGCAATCTGCTTCCTGTTTACCAGCACGCCCAGGTCATGTGATATGCGTTTTCATGAGTCTTTGTATGGACGCAGCTCATTTCTGATACAAAGTGAAAATGAATGAATGACATGTTGAATCAATGCAAAAATCAGCCTCCAGTAGCATATACTTGAAGTGTTGCAGTAATGACTAGGAGTACAGATATAATATAGTAATGGTATACAGGTTGTGTGGGGAAAAAAAACATGATAGCACTGCAGATTGAGAAAGGCAGGGAAATTTCAGTAGTATTTGAGAAGACATGCAATAGGTTATCCAGATGGGACCATCCACAACAACAGAACATGAGTCACATAAAACAAATATAGAGAAGAAACAAGCTTATCATCATCATCATCATCATCATCTTTGCTCCCTAGCTGCTATTGCAGCAGGTTAGATGCCCAGGATCAATTCCAACAGGAGCGAGAATCTTGCTTTATCCTGCATTTCCTTTTGAAGGTGTATTATAGAAAGTCCGGTAATCTCAGCATAGTACTTTCAAGGGTCACAGCATATGGTTTCTTGTTTGTATGAAAGTGGACTTTTTTTCTGAAGGGCAAAATTTGGAAGTCTGATAATGTATACTACGAATTGTAAGTGTTGGATCTGGATGAAAATTCAAATTGGTCCAGAATAGAGGAGTCAAAATATGTCCATATGAGTTAACTTATAATGCCAATCCACACCATTGTCGTCAATCACAGTTTGGCTTCAATAGAAACAATGGCACTTAAAATCTTGATATTTGTAATTCAGGAATTTTCCACAGTATAAGGTGAGAAACCTTACAGCATGAGCATGTCTCCGTTATCTATACTGTCAATAGGCCTCAGTTCGTCATTCACATAGATGAAAGGAGACTGGAGACTTTTAATGAGACCATAACACATTTCTACAAGCATTATTGAGCCTAGTCAAATGTAAATATCACCAGACATTTAAGCAAAATTAAGCATGCGTTTTTTAAGCCTTGCATTGCATTACAGTATCTACAGTGTATCTCATAGCTAGCAAACTACAATTTGTACAAACGTTATGCAAAAGTCTTTACAGGCAAATCACATACATGTAATTATGTGAGTAATGTGAATTATGAGAATCATGTGAAAAACATTTGGCATGCTATGCACTCAAATTGCACATGTAAACATGTGTGACATCATGTGGAAAAACATGCCATAAATAAAGCCACATGTGTAAAAAATAGCATGTGAAAATGAATGAATAAATGAACGAATCATGTGTAAAGAATCAGACATGAAAAATGAATCGTGTAAAAAAAAAATGAATCATGAAAAAAACAAAAGTTATAAATAAATGATGGGTAAAAAACCACAAATAAAAAAACCTAGTTTCCTCTTCAGTTAATACTGATGCTAATAGTCCTCTTCCTCCTCTACAAATGCTAATGACCCTGTCTGCTAACAATGCTTACAGGAATGCTAATGACCCTCTTTCCTAATAAAACTAGCTAACAATCCTCTGCTAACAATTAAAAAAACATGTACATTAAATGCTACCTTCTTCAGTACACACAGCAGTGTGTATGAAGTGAAAGAAAGAAAACACTCATACACTTGGTTTCTTATGGGTAGAGCATAATTCATTTCCCTCAGAGTCATAAAATAATTGCAGCTAAAAGCTGAACACTTCTTTCCACAACCAGCATGCCACTGGTCTGGGTGCTTTCATGCTGAAATAGTGTGCATACCATTGGCGCACACAGATCTACCCATGTCTGTGTATGTGTATGTGCTTTAGTAGATTGAGAAAGCACATCTGGATCTGATCGTGACGGTATGAAGCGCTGTTTCAGCACTCACTGAGACTCTCACTGCTGACTAGAGAGGCCTCGAGCTAACTAGGGAAAAAAAACACTATTTGTGTGTGTGCGTGTGTGTGTGTGTGTGGATATGGTCCTTTGTTTGAAAGAATTGAACATTTTTGTGATACTTGTGCATTAACCCCTAGCTCCTGTTCTCACCGCTAAGATGTTGTCAAAAGTGCACCAGCCAATCGCAATACAGCCATGGAGATACTGGAAAACCCACTTCCTACAATATTGACTCCAAACATCTCTAAAACTGAACACTACTGTACTAAGTAGTGTGTCAAAACAGCATTCCATAATATACACACATGGGTTAGCAAGGCTACGCCGCATTTGTATATACACACAAATATACACAAATGGTTTACCAAGTCTATGCCTGTTTATCAAACATAAAAAGACCTCAATATAAGGTTTCGTTTTTGGTATCCACATGAGCTCACTTGTTGCTGTTAGCAAATATTTTAAGGATTACTTTGGATTTTTGTGGAAGCAAGCTCAACAGCACCATCAATGGTCATAAGAAAGATACACAAAATGGAATGAAATCTTAAATCAGGACGGATTTTATTTCTAGTCCTGACTGTAGACTCGTACAGCATGTCAATGACGCTTTTGGTTAGCATTTTGGCTAATATTGGGCTTCATTAACCAATCATTTAAAGTTTTTAATTTGCATGTAAATATTTGCATAAGCCATAAAATATTTGCATAAGCCACTCCATAAAAGGACAAGTGCACAGATAGCTGTGAATGAATGCTAAAGGTAAAGACTGAGAAACAGAAGAGAAATTTATTTTGACTCATTTCGTTGTCAATAAAAGCATTTAATAATATATTATGTTAATAATAATAACTTATTTTTTATTAACAAGCAAGCGCTTTTGGATCTGTGCAGACAGACTGGTCCGTCTTTTGTTCATGACTGAATGTTTTTAGTTTTATTTGTTTGAATTTGTGTGTTTATGTTGGTAAACTGTCTTAAATTTGTTCTTATTCTTTAATTAATGCCAATAATAATAATAATAATAATAATAATAATAATAATAATAATAATAATAATAAATTCTTAATGGTATTCTTAGCTTCTGACGTAGTGAACTAGCATGAGGAAGTGTTTTGGATAGAGACTACAAAGCACCATAGGATTCGCTCTGGATAAGGGCATCTGATTGCCATAAATGTAATAAAATATATGCAATTTAAACTTAACAGAAATTCTGTACATAAATGTGCAGTAATCCATGCAAATCCATTATTTACTCTATCATTCTTTTTTCCCTAAAATGCCTTTAGAGGAGAAACTAAAAGTAGCACACATTGTCCCAATTTCAAATTACACAAAATGACAGATGAAAAACCAGAAGTTTAGTGTTATTTGGTTTGAATGAAACGGTTACAACTTTTCTGTTTACCATGTTTGGTATTCTGAGGAAATACAGCATGACCTCAGTGGAGCATTACAGACTTGAGACTCTTAAAAATGTGAATTGTACTGTGCCAGACATTTTTCTTACTGCATTATGCTATTGATGACCAATGCGTGGTGAGAATGGACTATCAAGTTATTAATACATACTAGACATTAGGTCTTTGGTGAACCATCTTTTATCACGACCGGCCATCACTGACACACTATTTAGCAAGTAGCGCTAAACAGGAAGAGTTAAAAGGTAAGTAAATTCAAAGTGAAGATACTCTTATCACTGCCTACAGCTCCAGCCGAAACCACGCTACAGTAATACAGTGTACGCTGTAATAATACAGAAAATTAGTGTGGCGTCTGGGTGTCCCATCATGGATTTGCTAATTTGAATATTTCCCAGCATGCTTACAAAATATAGCAGTTAGCACAAGCTTTTATGATCTGTTTAATAACACACGTTGACACAAGTCGAATTTCAGCTTCCTGTTTATGAATAAGTGTTGGAAGTGTTTGCCTAATGGTTTTAGCCATGCTGTGCTGTTTTTATGAGATGTGATATTTCTCATTGTTCCCATGTAACTTTTTTAATGTGGATTAAAGTGGTTTAGTTGTTATGTTAGGAGTAGCCTGTTTTAATTAAAAAAAACCTTGAGGTTGCGTGACTTCGGCACTATTTGTGATTATGGGCTGCTAGCAAATAATATAGATTGCTATACTGGCTTAGTTTATGGATTTTGACATGAACCTAATGTAAAATTCACCATGTTTAAGCCAACTTTAACATGCGAACCCACAAATCCTAATGCACTCAAGTTGTCCACAGTTTGGCATTCTTCTGCAAAACACTGGCCAGCTGAGCTTGATGGTATTGATAAGACTATTAGGTTGGTGAAACACCACAATTCCAGTGTGGCTAACATAAATTGAGGCATAATTTAAGAAATTTGAGTGGACCCCAACATAAAAAATGACCTTAGATCAGGCCAAAGTTAGCATGCTAAACCACAAATCCTAGCATACTAGACTCAATAGCCACAGAGTTTCATTTTCTTTCCTGCCAAAAATGTCTGACTGGCTTGATGAGATTGATAAGTCTATTAGGCTGTAGGTCAGAGAAACACCACTGGTCCATTGTGGCTGGAAGCTAAATACAAACACAAAGCCAAATGCTGTTTATTTGTCAAGCTTTTCCCAGGTTCTCAGATAGATTTTGATGTTTCAGGAATAACACTGCTGAGCAAGGTAAGGTACAATACATTCCATCAAATCTCACTCATGGAGAAAGAACACAAACACTCACAGAAAAAAACAGTGTGCTTTTGAGGACAGAGATGGATAGATGAAAACAAGTGACTTAGATAGGAAACAATGTGGTTGTTCCATGCCTGGAGGTTTCAATAACAGAACCAGAGGATGCAATAGATTCTGGGTAAATGCTATCTGTTACTTCCTCATTGTACCCACTACACATTTTAGCATTTTATTCATTAATGGTTATGTTTAAGGTTATGGAATTCCAGTTACTATTTTACAGCAAAAATAAATCCATATAAATGATATCTGTTCCATAACACACTTTGGTCAATGCATTTTTGGGCAATTTATCAGTCTTAACGATCAAGTTACCACTTAATCCTGAGAGCTGGACACTAACAAACACAATAATGTGTCAATTATCCACCTCGTTAGCTCAATAGCTTGCTTAATGGCCAATTCTTCACCAAATCCCTCTGCTCGCTCTCTGGCAAGAGTCTGGATTGTACGTACTTCAGATGAAAGGCAAACAATGAGACTCTTTTGGCAGCTGGTTCGAGGCACATTAATTTCCACAATAACGCTCATTGGCTAATTGTCGCCTGTAGCTTTTCTGGGTTTTTCGCCTCCGGCTTTTTCCCATGCCCTACTATCTTTTCTCTTCCCCATCTTTTCTCCCCTCTACGTCCATTCATGCTGTCAGCGCAAAGCGTCCGTGAGTTCAGCTCACTCAAATAGGTGCCTCTTCATGCTAATCGTCTCTCAATGGATCCGTCACCTCCCACTCGAATAAAAACACTTTTTCTTCTGACTGTTTGCCCCTCCGCCCCGAATCCATCCCGTTCACTGATTCCAGCCAAAAAAAATTCAGCTAATTTCCAAAAAGACACAAATGAGAATCATTGTGTTTCCATCAGCTTCTATTCGGTTAAATATTCTAAAGAGGGCAAACAAGGTGACATCATCAAGAGTCACTATCACAGAGATTTTGAAACACACAATTAATCTCTTTATCCATAATTAATAAATTTTTATACCGATGACAATTTTTTATGATGTTGAGTTGAGGTTTTGTTAAGACTGCATTTAAAAATTTGGAAATCTTTCCATTTAGACTGCTTTTTTAAAAACATTAAACATTCACATTGAAACAGATTAAAACATTAATGGAAAAGCCAGAAAAATGTGAGAAAACTACCTGAAATACCCAGTGTCCAAAATGGCTCCTTTCTTTTGAGAACTATACAGCACACAAAAACTAAAAAATCCATCCCTTTTCTATGTCAATTATCCATTGCAGAGGACAATACCAGCCAATCCCAGCTGAGGCAGGGTACACCGTGGACAGGTCATCAATGTATCCCAAGGCCAACACAGAGACAGACAGCCATTCACACACACATTTATCAACAATTTAGAGTAGTCAGTTGACCTAATCAGTATGTCCTTGAACTGTGAAAGGAAACCAGAGTGCCTAGAGGGAACCCACATGGAAAGGCCCCTAGTTAACCCAGGGATCAAACCCAGTACTTACTTGCTCTGAGGTGACAGTGATAACCACAACACCAGCATGCACAGTGAAAACAGACAACCCTGTTATGTGTATAACTATGATTCCATTATCCCCAACTTACTCCCAGCCAAGGTAAGACTCAGATACCTTCATATGCCTGTAGAACACAGACAGATCTGTCAACAGATTCACAAAACTGAGTGATATAATCCTAGACAGAAATGCTAGATTCAACCTCATGGTCATCCAAGAGTCACCAATGAATGGAAGACAAGGTTCTTGCTAGACCATGCCATCCTCCCACTCTTTTTTCTGAAGTGATCACTAGCAAAAAGGCAGAGACACCCCTTTCAGTTTTACATCTTTCCAAAGGCTTCCTTAAGAAACTCCAACAGTGATGAGATCCCACACCAGGCTCTAAGGGAATCATGTTGGATGGAGGCACATCAGCAGGTTGTAATAGCCATACAGGCTCCAATCCAGTCACTGAAGAAAAGTTACCTATTTCGTTATTGGGAAGTGCCAGTGCACCAGATCCAGCCAATGGGATGCACACCTTTGTACAGTTGTAGTACAGCTTCCACTTAATGGCATACAAGATCCTTGTGCCAGAGGCCAATGTGTTCAGGATCATTTTCTGGGCCCCTGAGTTGCAGTCATCAGTTGACGATTTGTTTTAAGGGGCCAAATCCACAAGCATGGATTAACAGGCTGAAAGTGTTATATATCGCTGTCCATTTGGGATAGCAAATCTGTTGTATGAGAAGGCTGCCAGGGTGCTCTGACCACAAACCAAAGCAGTAGTGGAAACTAAGGTCTTCTTAGCCATTTCAAGGCAACAGACCAGATTCTGTATCTCAGTTGCAGAATTCAGTTGCAACAGGGGAAGAATCAATGTTAGAGGAGGGAAATGTATAGCAGATAGTGAGGCTAGTCATGGGCCAGTTTACATTTACATTTATACATTTAAATTTATCCAGAGTGACTTACAGTACATTTATCTCATTTATACAACTGAGCAGTTGAGGGTCTGATCAATAGTCCAATTTTTTAAACCACTGAGCTACCTCTGGACAGTTCTGAGCTACCACTGGGCAGTTCTGAGCTACCACTGGGCAGTTCTGAGCTACCACTGGGCAGTTCTGAGCTACCACTGGACAGTTCTGAGCTACCACTGGGCAGTTCTGAGCTACCACTGGGCAGTTCTGAGCTACCACTGGGCAGTTCTGTCCTGGACCAGTGCTGTCTAGTTCTGCCAGGGAGGGCCACAAATGGCAATGCACCATAGACATATGCACCATCACAACATTTTGTCCACTATACCAATGTCATTTGGCACACCTGAAAAGAGGTGATCAACCTCATCACCAACCCCAGTGGTTGATGTCACAGAACCAACATGTGGCAACATCTTAAAACAGGTAAAAAGAACCTGAGAGCCAGATGGAGCAACACGAGCCAGTTAATGTGTGCCTCTGTGGCAGGAGTAAGAGAACATTAATGGTGACTATTTCTTTCTGATTGAACACTGTTCTGAATAAGACCCCTTTTATTAGAAAAGCCCTTGTTGAACACATAACCATTCCTGGGGTTTGGAGTCCAGCGGTAGGCTGAAAGCACACTTTCAAAAAGCCTATAGCTTCAGCAAACCTAGAGAATTACTGCTTTGGCTGCCAGTCCTACCATCCTCAACCAATGGCGGTACCACACATTGTAGCCCAGCTGAATCCGCTTGGAAAGTAAAATAATTAAATATCTTTGCCAAGTGTTGGAGTGGCAGGGTGGCTAGTATTCTCAGTGAATCCATGCCCATGCTGATTAATTTTGTGGACTGCTTGAGAGCTCATTTTCAACTTTACCATGAGACGACCAAGTGCTACAGTGTATGCAAGGAGGATTGACATGTCATGAATGGCCTGCCTCTTGGTAGGGTACATATCAAGGTAGTTCAGGTGTCAGAAAGGCTGCATATATATATATGTATCCATGGTGCAAGAGAGAAGATGAAGGGTAGAAAGTTGAATTGGAACTATGTATTGCACAGACCCAATGACATGAACCATTCCTGTGGTTGCATGGCTTGAACTACATCTGATGTGCTTAGCATATGAAAAGGACATGAATAAAAAAAACAGGGCAGGCCTCTCAAATCTGGAATTGGACAAAATGTATGTCCTTCTTTAGTTAAGTGGAACCTCTTTTTCGGGTTTTACTTTTAAACTTGTGATTTCTTGTTTAGACAACATTCTTGTTTGATCAAATTAGAAAAGTGCACTTGAAGTAGCCTGTGGATTGCATTAATTGTGTCCATGTAGAGTTTGAACTGCTGTTTTTTGGGGCACAAAGATCAGAGAAGTGCTTCATTAGGGTCTGAAGCTTTTGATCATCATCATCATCATCATCATCAATTCAAATGTGCCCAATTAGTGAACCTTAAATAAAAAGCCTAGTTAGCATAAATTACAACCATACTGTTGCTATTTTGGTGTGTATCTGCATGTGGAACGTTTGCTTTGTGTTATGATTGGCGATGGTATGTTGTATACTAAAATTGCAGGCCTCATTAAAATGGTGGGTAAATATTATTCTTTTGTCCACATCTGCTGATGTTTGGGTGGGCTGTGTGTGTGGTGGTGTTGGTCATTGTACTGGTCACTGTGGTGGGCAGTAGCAGTTTTCATGTTATATTGGATTGTTTTTGTGTGGGCGTGTGTTTGTGCACATGCATCCACAAGGTCTACCTGCAAGTCGCTAATCTCAGCCTCAGAAGCAATCTGATGTATGTGTATTGTGCACTTAGCTGGATACTATCAGGCTCCATCAGAGATCTTATTACCTCTCTGCCCCTGTGTGTATGTACACACAATCAAGCACTGGCTTATAGCAGAGAAACAAACTTTTGAACACCTTGGCAACAATGAGCTTTTCAGAGCAAGATAAAGTTACTGGATTGAAAAAGGTTAGTGAAGTACATGGCAGCCAATACTCAGTGTCAGACTCTCTAGGAGTCTGGCTTGTGAGACGATAATAAACCATGCTGATTTTAAGTTGTTGAACACAGGTCTGTTTTGGTTGGCACCGTTTTTACTATTGACCAATCACCAAGCCTCCTTAATGCTTAGTTACTGTCACTATGTAGATCAAGATTTTGAAAAATAGAGCCTCAACATTAGGCAGCAAGTTATGCTGAGCAATCTACATGACACCAGCTTTTCAAACACACGTTTGAAGTGAACAACAATTTGGATAATTCAGCCAAAACAAGCTAACTAATGGATGGCATGCCAGATAAGGCTTCAACGTTTAACAGGAGTGTTTTCAAGCAAGTCTTATTTACTCAAAATCATATAACCAAATAGAAACCTCATTTAACCAACTAAACATCTCATATAACCAACATAACAACCAATAAGCTGAGTCATGTTTTGAGAATTGTTTTTGATTATGGTATCCAGACAAGTTAAAGTTAATTTGGTGGCAAGGCGACAAGTGAAAGCAGGCTTTTTTGGGTCAGTCTGTTGACCATATCTGGAGTTTCAAATTCAAAATATGTCCATGGTCAACATTTGTTCACCTGCCACAGTGCTGAAAGCTTGACAGAGGTAATAGCTGCTACGCAGTGCTTGGAAGGCCAAGAAAATAAAGTGGCACTTGAGAATGGTCAGTTTTTTTGTGGTTGGTTGGTTGTAGTGCAATGACATGTTGAGTGATGAAAACTACCAGACTCCCTCATAATAGCAATAAGGAAAGAGTCTTATTTTGTGAAAATAGCATGCACGGATGCATCAATGATTCCATATATGGTCAGGAAAAGGGATCTATGGCAGCAAGTGGTGTTTTATTCCTCTTATGGTGGAGCCAGAGTACATAGCGCACAGTAAATACAAATATAACATTTATTTAAATATAAATATATAAATCTTCAATGCTAATGCTAGCGAGCTGTCTAACGTGAAAGGATATCTGAGAAAGGTTTACCTCTTTAAGTCCAATCATATAACTACTTTTCACGTGTGTATATACAGGAACATTCTGGGCAAACACAGTCCTTGTGGGTGTCTTGAAAAGTTTTTAGTTCAGAGGAACACCATGTGTTCAGGAAGTGTGTTCTTATTTGCATTAGGGACAATAACACACATGTGAACTAACTGAGTCAATATCATATGTTAATCATTAATTTACACAATGTGTGAATTACCCACCATCATTTCCTCTCCCTACTGTCACTCTTTCAATCTTTTATTTTTCTTTCCTGCTTTGTTTTCCTTGCTTTGTCTTTTCCCCTCTCTCCTCTGCACGAATCCTGCTCTGTTTTTTCTGTCATTCTTTTGCTGTCTATTTTTCTATGTCTTGCTCTCCATCTTCCCCCTCACACTTTTTTCTATCTACTATATACATATCTATGTTATCTGTCCATCGATCCCATCGATTGCTGTCTCTTCTGCACGCTATATCAATTGTCCATCTGTCTCTCTGCCCATTATTTTTTGTATGTTTGTCTCATTCACTCTCCATATTCATCTTTCTCTCTGTCTCTCTTTCTTACAGTCTGAAAGTCAGACACACTGTATTTTAGAGACAGGTTTCACAACACAGTGAGAATGAACAGCATTTGTGGAATTCACTCTATCCTTCCTGCCCCCTCCATCCATCCATCCCTCAGCCTCCTTGCGCTCTAATAATAACTGGCATAGTGTAACAGACCTGGCCTTTTGTGAGTGTGTGTCACTTCATTCGGGATTTCCTGTATTTGTCCCTGTTGTCTGACGCCGGCTGTAAGACATTTTTCACCATTGTTTTTTCACACACAATCACTCGGTCAACACAAAATAAATAGTTACACATTCTATAATCATCCATCCATTCATCCATCCATCCATCATCTATACTGCTTATATGTCAGGGTCACAGTGACGATGGGTATAACCTGGGACTACACTCTGAATGGAACACCAGTCCATCACATAACACAATCCACACACTCATTCACAAACATAGATACTTAATACATTTCCATTGGCTTTGAATGCACTAATGAAATGTCAGAACGGATGGCGTCATAATGGATTATGATGTGTTACTTTCTGTACAACATTCAGTTTCTGAGTCAGTACACTCAACGTCTGCTCTGAATGTTCTGCTGTGCTTCTACCCAAGAATAAACAGATACCCCAAACAAGCTGGTATTTTGCATGACAAACTATGGAATTAGACAAGCATAGGAAGTTGAAGATGAAATCTATTAATTATTACTGCAAGACATTTAAAAAAAGCAGCATTTTAGTTAGGCCAATTGACTTGTGTATCTTTGTTTGTAAAACAAATGTTTCGAAGGTTTGAATGAAGACGCTCAATAGTAAAAATGTATAGTTTTGAACCAGAGCTAATAGCATTTAACTGAGAAATTGGTCACTGTGCACTTCACCATTTTAACTGTGATATCTGATTGGTTTCTATTGGCACACTTGAGCAAAGAGTGGATTGATCAACTTCAACTGTATAAATCTGCTTTTGAATTTTATGCAACAATTTTCAGTACAAACTAAAGATACATTTCCAGCAGCAAACGTGACAGTGATTGCACCGCGGTGTAAAGAACAAGCAAAAAAAAGACGAGTGTGCTCATGATGAATGGATGTAATTCGTGTATTGGGTGAGTGGGTCAGAGCTGTAAAATAAAGTTTGGTGGCTCTCAAATAAAGCATGACTGAGCAGGAAGACTTGGATTACAAAACTCCATTAATTTAAATAGGGCCAAAAATGCATTGCCGCCAATGGGAGAAAAAAGGGTGGATGAAAAAAAAAATCAATGAAAAGACAAGTATTGTCTTAGCTGAGTTCATGTTTGTGTTGGGTGATGTATCCTGAGGTGTTTGGTGGTTCTCTGATGATACATGACCGAGCAGGAAGACTTTAATCATTTCAATGGGGAAAACAATAAACAACAAGAAAACTGGAAAGCGAGTGTGAATTTCCAAAATCTGCATACAATGACACTATTCAGGCACAGGACAGATGAGCTGAAGTTGGCTTGGGGTCAATATCTCGAAAACTGCAGGAGAAGAAGCAAGTGGTCTAACTGAGAGCAATTACATTCTTGACAACAAACGCACAAATTTCACAGTTTGCTATGTCCTCTTTTTCTTTAATGGTGGCATCCAAGTTTGGGCAAAACCTGCAGAAGATCAAATGTCGCCTGAACATATCTGATCTTTCACAAAAATGCAGTTAGCATATCAAATGCAGTCAACATCACACATGTATAAAAAGTTGTAATATATGCAGAATCTTGAATATAAATTGTAATTAAATTCATTCTAACAAAATAAAAAAAACACTTTAAAACTTATTTTAAAGCAACACCACTTGTTTTTCAGAACTTTCTGAGAATAAAATGTAACTGAAGCATATTCCCATAATATATTTTACCTTTATTATTTTTTTTTAAAGTTCATCTGAGTGTTTAGGAAGTCCTATCTTTGTTGCCTGTCACTTCCTGTTTCACTGGAGTATAAATATGAGTTGAGGCAGAGGCCAAATTCCTTTAGTCATTCATCAACAAGGAGAAGGTTACAGAACACCCAAATGAAATGAGACAAAAGCTGACCTTCATAAATCAGGGAAAACAGGTGAGAAAATAGCTATGTGTCTGAAAATAGTCATGCACACAGTAAGGGGTGGTAATTAAAGAGCTGTAATGAACCTGCCTGGAAGAAGACACAAGTGTATTTTGACCCCATATATAATAAGGAGTAAGAAAGGCAAAAAGTTTCTACAAGGATGACAGTTGGAGCCAACAAACTATTTGCCAGACGGAAGTCCTTTCTTTAATCTAAACTCAAAAGTAAGCACTATTAAATGCTACAGGAACTGTGACTGGAACCAGGCTCTGCTTCTTTTTTTTTTTTTAATTTTAGCAAGAAACACTCATTGTATGTTTGGCATAAAAAGAGAATTGTTAAAATCTAGTCTGCACTGTAAAGTGTGATGGCAGACCTGTGATGTTGTATTGCTGTTTTTCCTCCAAGGCCGTCCTAGTAACCTGAAAACTTGAGAAGAGTCAACAAGAGTCTGGAGGATGTGGAGAGAATAAGTATTGAGGAGTGTGTCAAATGATTTGCTCTGTTACTCTATGGCATTTCACATGTTCTTCCAAGGTTGCTTTGGGTTTCTTCAAAGTTCCCTGGTTTCCTCCCACTGTCCAAAGACATGCGTGTGTGTGAATGGTCTTGTGATGGACTGGCATCCCAGCCAGGGTAAATTCCAACCTCATGTCCATGGGCTCCTCTGCAACCCTGACCAGAATAAAGTGGTTTCTGATGAAGTGAGCAAAATTAACCACAAGGACATTTTTCATACCACAATGCCAATACCAGGGGTGCCAATAATTCTGGAGCTGACTGTAAATATAAATATAAGCATGCGATTTAAGAGCGATTCATTTTTGTTTGTGTTCAAAGCTTTATTTTTTCTTTAATAAGGTCCACTTTTACACAGAATAGCATTACAAGGTCAATACAAGGTCATATCTGTCAGATATTCCTATCTTTGTTGGGACATTAGATAGAAAAACATTTAAAACACACACACACACTCAACACCAGCCGTTCTCAAGTTCCAAAGATTCAAAACACTGCACTTGCTGTGAGGCTTTCAGGCTTTTGATGGAAAATGAGGACCGGATGTGTTTGGATTGGACTGATGCATAAACCATTGGTTCTTCCAGTTAGCATTCACACACTTCTCTTCTTCCTCACACACACATTGTTTTTAGCTCATCTACTTTTATTGTGTATTCTTAGGAGTGAGATGAGGTTTTGCCATCCTAAACAATCTAATCAGTGCCAGAGAGAGAGAAAGAGAAAGAGAGAGAGAGGATGAAAGACGGAGAGAAAAAGTTTATTCGTCCACAGCTGAGTGCAAAACTTTACATCCATTTCCAAATGATGGAAACAGCAGGATATTTAATGTGGATTAGGTTTTACAGATGTTCTTTTATTACCACAAGTAACAAAAATGGTCAAAAAACGTGTGCTGAATATTAACGGCTAAACAATCTAAATGAATGAACTTTATTTTACTAACCTCAGGGATTTCTGGAGCTGCTTCAACCTTTCAGGCTTTTAAAAATAGATAGATAAATAAAAAACCTAATGTAAACACACCAAAAGTTTTGGGTCATTAGGCACCTTAATAAATCACATTCAAATAAAGTAACTAGCATATATTGCTTATAAAAATAACTGCAGACCTTGACTCAGTTGCTAGAATATTTGGGTTGAATGAAACAGTTTTTTTTTTTTGGTAGTAGATCAACTATAAAATAGTTTCTTATTGTTCACCCAGAAACCAAGAGGGATGCAAACTAGCTAGCTTCCACTAGCATCAAAAACCACATAATCAAGTCTGTTTGCTGATGACAAAGCATGTTTATGTATGGTTTGCAAGGTGCTATAAGCATCTCTAACTCATTAGCTACATTAACTATGAAGGAAACTGCAGACACAAACTCTTACACCCTCAAATTAAATTACTAATTTGATCTTAGTGTAAGATCCATGCGGGTAACCGAGGCATGACGAAAGTAGACAAACTTGAATAATCCATGACCAACCATCCAAGAGGGAACAGTACTATGGAAACCCAGCCCAGATTTAAGAAAATTGCATTTAAGTAAATAAATGCATGATGCATCTTCACAAGACATATGTGACCAGTGAGGAAGTTATACTTATAAAATCCCCACGGCTAACCTCAAGTTCTCATTTACTCTGCGTTGTGTTTTTAATTGTTTATACTCATTTTCTGTGTGAAAGCGCTAAAGAAGGAAAAGAGGAGCCCAGCCTTTGCAATTCACCATCGGACGCAGCCCTCTTCATTGTCCACACTCTTCTCTGCTCTGCTCTCATGAAGTAACCAGGCCGAGAGAGCTGCTCTCATGAGGTAACCAGGCCGAGAGAGCTGCTCTCATGAGGTAACCAGGCCGAGAGCGCTGCTCTCATGACGTAGCCAGGCCGAGAGAGCTGCTCTCATGAGGTAGCCAGGCCGAGAGAGCTGCTCTCATGAGGTAACCAGGCCGAGAGAGCTGCTCTCATGAGGTAGCCAGGCCGAGAGAGCTGCTCTCATGAGGTAGCCAGGCCGAGAGAGCTGCTCTCATGACGTAGCCAGGCCGAGAGAGCTGCTCTCATGAAGTAGCCAGGCTGAGAGAGCGTAAAAGAGAACATACAACACACAAAACAATAACCAGAACATTAATAACAAAATACAACAGTATAAAATAAAATATTTTAAAAGTAATTAAACATAAAATACAAAAGCCTTAGCACACGCCAACTCTCACCTGCTCTCATGAAGTAACCAGCCAGGAGAAGGAGAGAGGCGGGGCTTACAGGTTTTTGTACAGAACCCAGGGGGATTATGGGTAGCCATAACAAAATAAAAGACTACATAATCGATTAAAAGTAACCTCAAACATTTAACTGAAATGAAACAGAATTTTGTGTAATTATACACACATTTACCCTGTTACAAGAGCAACACCTGTCAGTCCCAAATGTTAGTGCTATAAGTGATTCCAATCCAAGCTGACTGTAAAAACGAGACAGGTGTGGCAGATGTGCATAGAATTTCTGAACACACTCAATATGTTTCCATTCATCCCGAACTACCATCACTCTATCATATGGTAACAAACAGCTGTCTAACACACAGCTGTCTAAAGCAGCACAGTACTGTGCTAAACACTCTGTCAAAATAATAGCATATACTAGAGGTATCATGAAGCCGTATTTTATTTTATTGATATTGGTGACAAGCTTGAATATGGCTACATACATATAGTGAAGCTATGGAGCACAATAATAGACAGTATACCACATTCTGTATATACACGCACACATACATACATACATATACACATATATACACTTCACTGGGATTGACAGACTCAGAGGCCACGCCTTATTCATTGGACCTGACTGAGTCATGGGGCCACGTCTTGTTTACTCAACTGACAGACACAGAGGCCATGCCGTCTTCACTTGGCTTAATATTCTCAGAGGCCACACCTCCTTCACTGACCCCTATAAACTCATAGACCACACTTCACAACACTAACAGACGTAAAGGCCACAATTAGAGCAGAGCCAGGCCACATGAAGCACACGTGGAGGTGTTGATAAAGAAAAAAAATCTGTTTGGGTTTAACAATTTATGATCTTTAAGTGAGAGAAAATCCCACAGCAGTGAGCGTCTGCAGAGACAGATGTCTGCTGTTCGGGTTAGACAGGTCGCTGTGTTGATTTTTTCATTGCAGCGACCCGAAGAAAACATTTCTCCAGCAAGCCGACCTTCAGTTTTTCACCCGAGGAAAAACCAGCACAGCCGCACAAGGAGAGAAAACCTCCGAGTGAACTATCGACTGTTTTTATTTCATCAGTTGTCGAATACTAATCCAACATTATACTTGAGGAAGAAAGCCTTCTTTAAGTAAAAGGATAATATTTAATAGCTGTGTCCTGGATTAGCCCTAGCATGCTCTTGTTTTCAAATTCGTAGCACATTAGCAAAGACTTTTCACTGTTATTGACTTTTATTTTCACACTCAAGAACATTTACATGAAACAAGTTAATCAAATTATTGCTGATATTTTTGTAATCTATAGATTGTATGTGAAATACATAAATGTTTAGGTCTAGAAGTATTAACGTGGTACCTTAGCGTGTATGCTAAGATGGATCTGACTGTTTGGAACTTCTCCAATTTGAAATGTGGAGAAATTTAATTTTGACTTTTCATATCTGTTGGAATGAAGTGTGTTTGTGCTAGGGCAGACTTTTGGACCATATTGCAGGAATGTTCACAAACTAGTGAGCTAGTAAGTGATTGTTTTAGCATGGTTCAGGCTTTCTGCAGCTCTGCTCAGCATTTAAACCAATTTGCTTCAATGTATTTGATGTTCTCCAGAAGCCCCCGTTGCTCCATTCGCTCTGTTTCATTATAGCCCCTATAACATTATACAAACAGCTGGAACAACTGCCATGAACTGTACATTAACTTCAAGGGTTAGCATTTAATTTTCTGCCGAATAAAAGACACATCCAGATGAAGCAGAATATTGAATGTTCAAATATTAATCAAATATCATTCGAATCATTCATTGAAATGCCCATGTCCTATGAGTTCTGTAAAGTCGGTGCCGCAAGGCTGGTGGTCTTTCGATAAATCAGCATAATAAAAGAATAGATGTCTCTCATCACCTTGCTAATATGTTTATTTTCTAACAGTCTCACCAACTCCCATGGGGGGATTTAAAATCAAAACAGATGGACAGATAAACCATATGTTGACCTTGTGACTGTATATTTATTTTTCAGTCATCTTGCAGGAGTGAAAAAAAAATCTTTTCAGCATCAAGAACAAGTGAACGTATAGAATAGGATTTATGTAATGTACCATGTAAGGAATAAAACACTTTGGGACATGTTATAGGTAAACAATCAATGCAGGATTGTGTGGTTTTTTCCCTTTTATTCCACAGCAATTTGCAGATTTTTATTAAAGAACAAGATGTTGTACTTTTGCTCTTTATTGTTACATATAATGTTGTAACATGACTGTTACCACTTATATTATAGCGGCTATTAACAGTCATTCCATCACTTTCTCTCAAAGTGAATACAACAATGCAATTGTTTCAAATTGTAATCAGTCTTATCAGTCTTAACATACATGATGAGTTTTCAGATTTTCAAGATTTCCTAGTACAAGATCAGAAGATGAGAAGAAAGAACAATATTTAAACATGCACTTTCCTGCTTGAGTTTCTGGAGCGTGAAGCGATTTTACGCTATCGTTCATTAACGTTTATGGCCGGATTATTTAACGGCGCTCTCTGAGAACAATAACTTGAGATTTTCAGCATGTCTGCAGCTGTCCAAAAGCCAAGCTGTTCAAACAGCACTCAGAGGCGGCGACACTTTTATTGAAACAAAAGCCGGCGTTTCCTTAAATACAATTTCCATGCCAAGAAGTGGACTGTTCAGAGACCTTGAGGTTCTGCATGATTTGGCCAGCAAATGCACACTGTGTGCCAAGGGAAACTTGAGTGTGCGAAACCTAATGTGCTAATGCTTCATTTTCTATTATCTCCCTTCAGAACCAACACTAGTGGTAGTTGGTAGCTTTTCAATCCTTAAGCAGATATTAGCATAAAATAAGCATTCAAAATCATTCAGTGTTTTTTTTTTTTTTTAGATTATATGGCTGTATCACACATTTTACAGCATAAAATACACATTTATTTTGATACATTACACCTACCATAACATCAAATATCTAAAAATGTACAGAGTGTTAGACTGTGTAGTATGTGTAATTGGTTGATGTTCATTGCTGGACTGATCTAAAACACCTGAGGAAAACATTCCTCAGGTGGGTTATAGCAGGAACAACACAAAAGCTGTCTTCCTGGAATGCTCGGATTTCCACTAATTATACAAGCCCAGATAAAGAATATTCAACATCCAGGTTACTCTGAAAGGTGCATGAGTAAAAAATCCTTTCAGAAATCATTAAAAAAAAAAAGTTAAATAAAATGCAGCTATTTCAAAACTGTGCAAGCAAATTTACAAAATAAATTGCAAATTAGTTAGCATGACTTCACATTTCATGGAATATCCATAGTTGAAATTTGGACAGCGTAGCATAGAATAATCATTTTCTTTACAGGACAGTCACAGTCAGATTCCTGAACACTTCTTAAATGTATATAATTCTGCTAATTAGCTAGCATGCTAACTCATGCTAACTACGGGTCATATCCAGAGTTCCGTCCTAAGCCTAATCAATTCCGTATAAATCCCAGCTGTCAAGTTATCCACAATGCACAGGTGCTGTTGCTAAAGACAGCAGACATGGAAGGGGTTGAAATGTTTGAATGCTAATAAAAAATGAACAACACTCACTGAATGAATCAGCGATTATTTGCCGTTGATGTAGGGAAACAGAGATCCTGCGTCTAAAAACTCTAGAGTTTTTAGAGTTACGTATAATAAAACATTTGCTATATCAGCCACTTTCGAGGCTGCTTTTTTCTCCATAAAATCAGCTTTATTACTGTTATAATTGTTTAGAACGGAGACTTGTTACTGCTAAATAAGCTAACATAGCTCCATATATTTTTGCTAGTTAGAATGGAATGGTGAGGTAATGCTTCTGGACATCTTGAATGTATGCATGGTTTTGTTAACTGCTACTGATCAGACTGTGGACTCAGATACCCATCCCAGTGAACACACAGCTGCATTTCTGCCAATTTTGTTTCAGAGATTTGGCAGAGTTTACAATTCGTATAAATGATCCTCCTGCTGAGATCAGCCGAGGCTCTGCAACGTTTACCGCCAAACCATCATTAGTCAGCACTGAAGAATGTTTTCCCCCCTTTAAATGCGTAAAATGTGCAACCCAAAGGCCAAATGTTCAAAACTCAGGCCTGTTCCAATATACTCGTGCAGAGACTCGAGTTACATACCTGTTTATTAACAAGACCATTCTTCAGCATTTACTTACATATATCACCTTTCTGGTCCATTGGAAGGTCAATAATGCACAGTGGGGCTGGAATGATATGATAAATTCCCTTAGAGAATTACCCACCATCGATCATTTTTCCTGTCGTGATGAAAGGGTAAAGGTCACTAAGAAGTCTGAACAAGACACAATAGTACCCAATGTAAATCTCCAGTCTTCTATGGACTTCAGAACACACAAGAGACAGTCCACCTGGAATTTCCCAAACACATATGTGACGACGCAAAGGAAATAGGCGCTTCCGAATTATTCACAAAAACAAAAATAAAAAAATACATCCATCAGACATTTCATTACGATCTCTTGTACACCTGCTCATTCAATGTAATCATCCAATCAGCCAGTCATGTAGCAGCAGCACAGATATATTTAGGTACAAGTCAAAAGGAGCAGGTCCGAGGGTGGAAATGGCTTGCTGATGAGAGAGAGAGGTTACAACTGGCAGGAAGGCTATGGGAACTCGATAAACCATTCTTTACAAAGAGGTGTGCATCACAGAAAATAATCACAGATTAAAAAAGTGGCTTTTTAATTTAGCTTTAGATACAACAGACAGATATGAAAAAGATTCGCATACCAACCAGTGTTAGGAAGCTCATACCTCTCAGTAGCAGAATTAGAGCCTGAACATTGATTATTAAACACACTGTAATGCAACTACAGGGAAACTTGGGAAAGGTGGGATTTCCGTGTCCTTGCAGAAATGTCATGATGTATTGAGTACTTCAGTGCGTGCAAAAAAAAGAAGTCCAGAGTCCGGAGATTTGGATATATTTAGGGTCAAACAAGACTCACAATGGACTTCACACAATAACGCAACTTAACACGTAAGGTAATAATGATTAGGAGGCATGGACAAGGCAGAGCCAGAGACTGGATACCAGCTGGAATTTCAGTTCAATTTCTGTGGTGTTGGTGCTTCCGTGTTGACATGCACTATGATAATCTTGTGTGAGCAGAGCAGCTGCAGTTTTTAGAGGCTATTGCCCTTCACCAACAGTACGAGTTGGGAGACAACTTAACAACCACAGAGCTTAGCTGACATTCCACCAAGAACCACAAGCATTAGTCCTGATGTTCCAGAAAGAACCACAAGCATTAGTCCTGACATTCCACCAACAACCATGAACTTTAATCCTGACATTCTACCAACAACCACAAGGTTTATTCCTGATGTTTCACCAACAAGCAGAAGCTTTAGTCCTGATGTTCCACCAACAACAGCGAGCTTCAAGTCCTGATGTTCCACCAACAACCACAAGATTTTTGTTCTAAGACCTACAATTCTTTTATTTCTGCCTTGGTTGATGTGATATAGTGCAGGTGTGTTTAATGCACACAGTCTCCTCATGGTTAAACAGTAAGGCTATGTTCACACTGCAAGTCTCATTGCTCAATTCCGTTTTTTTGCTCAGATCGGATTTGCCTATCGTGACGGTTCACATTCATAATTACAAGTGACCCGTATCTAACTTTAATGAGAACGCGTCTGTCCTCTGAAACGGCATGCATGCACACAAAGATAGAATTTCGCTCGAGTATTCCGTCACCGACAACAAAAACATTTGTGAGACAACTCGTAGTATTAAAAACGATGACATAGACGCGATAGTATCTGATGTATGTATCGCATTGTGCTCTGAAGGACGGCAAACGGTTCATCAGCTGTAGCTCTCCAACAGTATTTTGCTGTGCTCCCTGTGTTCTGATGATTTGTGCTAGCGTGGCAAAAAATGCTACCGTAGCGTGAATAAATGCAGTCGATATCAGAAAATAAATTCGATTTTAGCCGTAGCCCTTAACCAAACCCTGACCTCAACCATAACACGTAAAGCTTAAAGATAACCCTAAAACCTTAACTTTAAACCTAACACACTACCGCTAAGTAGCATATCTTGACAGACAGCACAAATCGCAAAAACACCGTGCTGGCTGATGACGGCACTATCAGCGTTTAGGCAAAAAGCCACATGAATTCCGATCCGAGAGTTCTCATTCAGGTCGCATGGCAGCAAATCAGATACGTATCGGATTTAGAACTACACTGAGTGACTCAAATCTGATTTGAAAAGTGAACTCAAATGAACTAAAGCCACCCACACCTTTAAAGAAAACTGAAGAATTGTTCCCAAACTCCATCATCTCAATCCCTCAGTATCTTTCATCATGGAGGGAAATCCTTCTGAAAGTGGAATCAGCACTGTGCTGTTCCAACATCACAGGAACCTTGTGCTTTGTATTTAAAAAAAGACCTCAACCAAACGCAACTATGATTTGAGGAACCGGGAGCTGTTTAGACATCAAAGCAGCACTGAAGGGTGGTGACATCCTTCAAATCAAATCAGCTTTTCACATGGTTTAAGTTCACCCTTTAGAGTACATTTAGAGTGGGTCTAAGAATACAAAAGAGATGCTTTGTCTTGTTTACACAAAAACAAATTATCCCTGAATCATGTAAAGTCACCTCAATCAGTTGTGCAAAAAGAGAAACCCATGCCAATGTCCAAACACCATAAAAGAACCGGCTGTGCAGTATGTTCACACATCTCTCACTTCTGGACACCTAGGTACCATAAAACTGGTGGTAAACAAATTATGTCATGACCTCAGAATGTTATACCGAAGACATGGCCGGTATGTGGGATATGCTGATGGTCTTTTCTTGCCATCTGTTTGAATCTACCTGTATGGTAGTTGGCTACAGAATACTTGAATACAGAATACATCATATATGAATTGTACATCACATTGATAAGACTATCTATATATCTCTCTTCCTCAAATTTGCAGAGTAGACCTGGTAGTTGGATCAGATTAAGGTCGGATCACGTTCCCACCACAAACAAATCAGTCCAGAGTTTGTTTGGGACTGGACCAAGACCACCTCCTCTCAAGGCTTACTGTGATTATGTTTGTCTCCCCTGCCCAAAGGAATCGCACCAAGGAGTAAAAGGAACCAGAATTTATCTGCACTAAAAAGCATAGATGTGAAAACACCCTTTATCACTCTGCCTACGCTCCCACCACCACGGAGACAGCCGAGGTGACTTTCAGAAAGGTGTTTAGCCATTATGGTCTACCAGACAATCATACAGAGAAGTCCAGCTAATCTCACATGTATGAATAGCATTTTGCTAGCAACTGAATATAAATGTCAAGAACCCGTCCTTAAAATAACATCCACACTCTAATGGCCTGATTGAACACTTTCGAACAGGTTGAGCAGAATCAGGTGATAATAGTGCAACAACAACCAGGGGGATGTCCAGGCAATCAGTGAATAAATGAGGAGGAGTGAGCAGACCTGGGAAGCTGTAAACATCC
Source organism: Parauchenoglanis ngamensis (assembly GCA_030014255.1). Lineage (NCBI taxonomy): Eukaryota > Metazoa > Chordata > Actinopteri > Siluriformes > Auchenoglanididae > Parauchenoglanis > Parauchenoglanis ngamensis. The sequence goes on along the minus strand of JAQMYM010000008.1, from coordinate 16,344,610 downwards.
AGCTACAAAGGCCTATCCATCAGAAGAAATTTCAGGGGTTTCCATCCATCCACGGTACTTCTCTGCCACCTTGCCCAGAACTCTTTTAATAGCAATAGATGTAATATGTAACAGAGTTATAAAAGAAATTTCCTGTTTAAACTATTTATGAAGCGCATGGTCACATACAATCATTGCAAAAGCCTGCCCAATTGAGACTTCTCAAGTAAGTTCTTAGCCGTTGATTATTAGCTGCCTTGGTATCATTTGCTTTATTGTGTGACCCTTGCTTCGTTCCTCTGTTTACCCATTTCGATTTTTCCCTTGGATTCTTTATCTGTTGACAATCATTGTGTTTGACTCCTGTCTGGCTCTCTAACTAGTCTCTAGGTATTTCCTCTGGTTTTGATAATACTGTACCATTTGCATTTGACGCTGACCAGTTTATCCTTAATGAGTTTGGGATTGTTGACATTCCTATTAATAACCCTCCAGCAAATGGCGTTTTGGTGGAGAACGCCAAAAAATAATTGCTTAGATACAAATTACGAGGACAAATGAGACCGAAACAAACAAGAAAAGTAAAGCATTAAATACAGGGGTTTACAATAACACACTACTAGGTTGAGGATTAAATATTCAAAACTGTCCAGTGTAGCATGAAGTTCCTGTGAGGTTCATTCTCCAAGTGTTATTATGAACTGTGAAGATGGATTCACATTACTGTTAAACAAATATTTTTGAGTCTTTTGCTGTCAATTGTGTGATGAATGATCAGCTTGAAACTCAGACAGAGATGAACAGCATTCCTGAGCGAGACGACAAGCTGCTCTTAATTAAGTGATCCCGGAAAAAGCCGTTAGCAAATTACAATAAAATAGATGGAAAGAAATAGAATGGCTTTTCACTTGGCTTCGCTTTTTTTTCTTCTTCAGATGGCTCCTGGGAGTCCAGCATATGAGAGAAAAACATGTTGGAAAGATGAAAACAACTCTGCAAATATATGACTGATCCTGAAAAGAACTTGCAGTTCAAATCAGTGGCGTAGCTGGGATTTAATTTCAGGGGAAAGATCTGGTTATGAGTTGGCTACAAGCAAGCTGGCAGGCTTTATTTCTCTGAGACATCACTGTAGTTAGAATGACAGTGATCCCCATTACCACAACCAGAGACAAAAACAGAACACAGCATGTACTGCCTTTGCCTTTCTGTCTTCACATTTAACTACCTACGCTCGTATTGACATCATCACAGCACCTACAACTAAGTAACTTGAGACCTAAGCTTAGCATAGATTGGCAAAGAAAGTGATTATGACATTGCTGTACAGTAACTCTGGCAAAATAACTTCACATTACTGGTAAATTCTTGACTTTGACTGGTCAGATGGCGTACGTTTTCCCCATGGGAAAATCTTTTGGGCTTTGCTTTTGTTGGCAAGCTGTATTTTTGTTTCGTTTTCTTTTGTTTTATGGTAATGACTCTTTATAGCTGCTATAGTATAAGTTCTAACAGTAGCTAACTTGTTTCATGGATGTTCCACAACATAAAACGCAACTATTAAAGGACAAAGATAACATACCAAATAAAATGTTTAATAAAATATTGTTAGTGTTAACAGTAACTCCTATAACAGCATGCCCTATATATCTTTTATTCACAATGATCACAAGAAGCAGCTGCACTCAGTGGAAAGGCTATTTACATGATTAAAATAAGATGTTGAAATGATGATACACCTTCTAACATTTTCTTGGCAACAAGGTGACAAATCAATTTCTTTTCCATATTACTTTTACAGATTAGGAAATCTGCAAGATATTCCAAATTCGTAGCTAAGGCACCGTTTAGGACATGACAAGAGTAATTTGCAAGAGGGTTTTTGAGTACATTAAATATTATATAGGATTTCTTGATATAAAGTAGCCAGTAATTACTAATTAACTCCTCACTTCTTTTTGTTCCAGCATGTATTTTCACCTCACAGTGTCATTTATAGCATTTCTTCTAGCTTGGATGGTTGTGAGAGACCGGATTTCAAGTGTCTATGTTTATTTAGGACGACCCCTCATAAAGTATCCACACCGGACGCTCCAGGTTAAGATGCCTCGCTCCGGTCACAACCTCCTCCTTGGATATATTTCTTCCTGAATGTCCTGGATGTCCTCCGTCCAGCCTCAGCAGATCATGCAAACTTTCCCCAAGAGATGTGTTGTAACACGCACTTGTCTAGGATAGTTATGGCCGCCAGCAACCATTATTTAAGGTCTTTTTCATTCCATCTTTATTTCCCTAGGCTGTAGCTGTAGGGAATCGTGGATTCTTAATTTTCAGAGCTACTGCACCCAGATGAGCTCTTAGACAACAGAAGAATGGATAACAGATTTTTCTCTGGCAAACATTCGCAGTGTCACACTGAACAGAGTTTTGAGCAACAGTGTGAATTATAATGACAATAATTATGATATATTACACTTGTGCATGCTGTTTTGAATCTTGTGTCTGCTGTGTGAGTGTATTTAGAATTTTATGCTTTTTTGGGTGCTTCTTCTTGATATAGTTTGTGTACACTTTTTGAAAACCGTCACAAAAATGAAATTGTCTGTAATAAACATAGACCAATCTCAAACCACATGGGAGCATCGCACATTCTACCCAAACTGAAAAAAGAACATAAATTAAATTCTCAGCAATCGACTGGTCAACTTTGTTGGTTATTTATTTTAGTAATTACTCAGACACTACAGCATTTAATTCTAAAGCTTGGATTTGTCCCAAACCCCAATCCCAATACCGCCCATACCATATGCTACCTGAGTACTGAAGTTTTTAATTGTAGATTATAAATTTGGCCTGACATTAGGTATGTGCTGAAATCACATTTGTATTACCACAATAGCTGACCAACTCTTTCCTTGTGGCTCATATTGAATTTCTGAATCAATTTTCTATAAAAGCACCTCAGCAATTCAAATCACAGGGTTTGTATAGCAGATGCACCAAAATAAATGGTTAAAAAAATGTGTAATTGTTGATATGGTGAAGTTTTCTCTGAGGAGATGGTGTTTTGTTTTTTTTTAGCTTTGTAACAGAAGTAAAGCTGTTCATTTAATCGGAAGTTCTTCAGCAGAGAGAGCTTTGAGGTTTCTCTTTATCATGACAAGTTTTGTTGTATTACCTTAAACAGTGAGAATGGTGAGAATGGTGAATGGCTGCTTAACATAAGTGATAACAGGGACTAACTTCTTGTTTGTTCCCCAACATTAACTGTACTGATTAATGGAATAAAGTATGATGTGTCTTTCTTTAATAAATCTAAATGTAATTGCTGTAAAGAATAAAACACATCCAGACAAACCGTTATTGAAAAATAATCATTTTTATGAGGGTGGAAAGGAACAGTAACTCTGCTTCACATTGGGTCCCATCCCACTTCCTTATCATTGATCATTTTCCTATAACAGCACCCTCTGAGACATATGCTTAGAAGATAATAGACTATATGTTTATAGTACAACAAAGTTGCCAAAGCAATAAGCTACCTAAGCAATAACCTCCCAAATGGAACACAAAAAGTATTTATTATTCATATTAGCATTACATTGTATAACCAATTATTGGTTCTTGCGTAGAAGGTCCTGGGTTCGATCCCCGGGTCACCCAGGGTGCCTTTCTGTGTGGAGTTTGCATGTTCTCCCCGTGCATG
>JAQMYM010000008.1:16327076-16340825 GCA_030014255.1 Parauchenoglanis ngamensis | reverse complement strand
AAGATGCTGGGATTGGCTCCAGCTTCCCCGCGACCCAGACGGATAAAGCGCTATAGATAATGGATGGATGGATGGTTCTTGCATCATGAATGAACTATTTACTACAGTACGGTGATTTTGGACAAGGCACTTGAGGCAAACAGAACAAAATTTAGGTCCAAGTCCTGATGCGGTGTATGACTGTCACAGCATGAGTATTTTTTTCTCCCCAGATTTGACTCATCACTGCTTCTCAGTTATATTCCGAGACCGTCCACCAATTTTGTGTGCGTTTGTGGGGTGAGGAGGCTTGTGGAAGGCTAAAAGGGTAAGACATTAATTATATTAGCTTTGGCAGCTGTATGAATGTGTGTCCTTGCTGTCAAAGGAAGAGGAAGTGCTTACGCCAAGCAGGGATTTGTGAAGACCTTGAAGCTAAACTCAGTTTCCAATAGAAACAATGAGAGTCATCTTGTCTTTGCTAGATATTAGGCATACTGGGAACCACATAAAATCATGCTGCCGTACTGCAGGCTACCCAAATAGTACAGACAAAATAGACACAATAGCTTCTCTGTTCTAGTTATCACTAGTCACACTCATTGGTTATTTACTCCAGAAATGGCACTTTGGAAAAACACCTTTAAAATCCTGATCCATATGCTACTGTACTTCGCACTTTCCAAAATGACATGACTTACCTGATCCAGACTTGAGAATGACATTAAGAAAGCTATATTTATTCAGAAAACTGCCTCAAGCACATCTCAAAGAATTGCTTTGCTAAGTCATACACCACTATCTTGTTGGAAGAAAGATTGTTTATTCATTCTTAAAAAATGTATTGTCAGATATTTCAAAGAACTGCTTTTTATTTCTAAAGATGTTGCATAGATGCTGTCTATGCATAGATGTTGTCCAATCATGGGTTGGTGTGCTCACCGACTAATTTAGCACTACAGAGTAATTATTGCTCCTAGTGGTAAAAAAAAAAAAATGGGGCAGGAATCACTTTGCAATGGGCGATTATGGAGAGAATAATATCTGTATATCAGAAATGCATTTTTTAAGTTTGAGGTATTTTGTCTGATGTTTAAGATGTACTTAGGCTGGAAATGTTATGAAAACCTGGCAAACACCTGCTGTATTGAATATAGCTGAACAAAGGTACATCTGAAATTGTTCAAAACTAGCTGAGACTGTAATGCTGGTAGTAATCAACTAAGGCCTTGTAGTAATCAAAGAACACCGATTTGGTGTCTGGGACACCCTGATGAAAAGTCTACTATATCAGAACTTTTGTATTTTCTAGTCTGATAACACCTACGACATGTTCTTTGACATTCATGAATAGGATGAAAGAGGACTCTCTTCTGGCATTATTTCTGTGCCATAATTTGAGTATTTTAATTGAGCATGCACATTTGATCAGATTAATATTTTATTTTCAAAATGTAAAGACTGTAACCCACTGTGCATTCAGGAATGAGGCACAACACTTTATGTGTACATATTCAAACACTGCTTAGAGAAATAGCTATTACTGAGAATTTATTCACCCTCGTCTCCAGGGACACACAAAGGACATGAAGAATGATTTGTTGGGGTCAAACTTGTAGTATCCTGACCAAAACACAGCAAGAATTTATGGCACTGTTACTTAATCTGACATGGTGACCATCGTCAAAGGCAAGGCATAAATATTGTGTAGTCTGATCCTGGCATAAGCTGGATGACTGTATTCTGTCAACTCTCAAGTACCTATTTCGAAGATATTCTAAAAATTCTTTAGATAGTAGACTATAGGACAAGTGAATGGTGATAGCTTCTAAACTTAATTTTGTTTGAGTCGATTTGTTATAAATGTTGTTCTGCTCTGTTCTGTTTAATGTGCTTCCATTCCGTATATAATTATACTCTAATTCAGTTTCCAGCAAAGTCTACAGTATCTGGGTCTTGTTACAGTACTCATTCAAGACATTAATGTGTCTTATACCAAGGCAGGGGTACACCTTGTATGGGGAAACCAGTCCATTATAGGGCAAAAAATTACAATGGCTTAAATTAGACTATTAGTATGTTTATATTTTGGGAACTAAATTAGTTAGAATATGTTACAGGCAGGTACAAACAAAAATAACCACATGAGCAATATAAAACAAAACAAAACCAGTCCCATGCACATCTCTAGACCAAACATGAACTTAGGTAATTTAGCTGAGCCTGAGGAACTGTCAGAGTAGGTACCGGCATAAGTCCATAAAATATGAGGAAACCATATTTAATTATTTCAACTAAGTGGGTGGTGGTGGTAGGGGGGTTGTCCAGGTTCCACCCCTGTTTGGGCCAACTGTAAAATAGCAAAAAATATGGTTTTTGAAGGACAATTTTTAAAAAAACTACCCTATCCTTCCCTACAGTATACACAACTGCAGCTTCAGGACTGTAGAAAGTCTATTTACAAAGATACTGCCCTTTAAATTGGCATTTTTGCCAACTTCCACTTCTCCCTGTAGGCAAAAGTAGTATTTTTTTAGCCTCACCACAAAGAGGAAAATCCTTACCCAACCAAGTTGACAAATTTTTTCCTATCACACTAGTGGGGACAGTTAGCCTAATTTTTTTGAAGGGTGTAGAGAATCAAGTTTAGGAGATATCTTTAAGGGCCTTTTATCACCGTTGGTGCAAATGCTGAAAAACTGCCAAAATTTGCAACTTTTCAAAAACTTGCCAAAAGTATAATTTCCTAAGTAGTTCAATAAAATTTGGAATCCAAGGGTATTTTGACCTGAAATAGCAGGGGAAGACATTATTTTTTTATATCCCTGAAAGTTAACTGGCTAGGCTCGGATGGCTTTGGGGAATTTTTTAGAAAATTTGAGAAAATTTTCAAGAATTATCCGTAACTATACAGTAATATATATGCAACTATATGCAAGTACCCGGATTGGGAGAATTGAACCATGAATTACTATTAGTTATAAAGAAGGTGCCATTACAAGCTGTTATTCTTAGTCCAATAGAACTCAAATACTTAGCAGTCAGCATAGAAAACTTCATGCTTCATGCCATCCATACCCAAAATAATCCACAGTGGTAAAACTATGGCGTGAGATCACTGTCTTTTATATAAGAGTACAGTTACAAGGTTAAACCGAGCAAAAACAGTGATGACGAGACGACAGAAAAAACACTGTGTCTTTGCAATGCGGCACAGCGGAGATAAGTGCGCTCACTTCCCGCAGCCCTGCGCTCCAGTGAACCTTTTCAGAAGTGAGCAGAAAAGAGGGGAGTGGGGACAATTGCTCCTGGGAAGATTCACACTAGTTGAACCTAGTGTGAGTACACCCTAAGGCTGTGAGGGCTTCATTATGATAAATCATTGCATTGTGTGTGTTGCCATTGATTCATGAATTCGATACATGTCTTTTAAGAAACTGCATTTTTTGCACTTTAATTCGGTACCCAAAATGTGAGGGGTATTTTTTCGGTTCTGGTTGAATCCTACCGGCAATATGATGCAAAAATGTGAAATGGAAATATTATATTTTTGCCAAAAAATTTTTTATAGGTAAATGAAATATGTATGGAAAGGTCATGACCTGAGGTTTAATATGCAAATAATGAAACTGGGTCAAGAATGCACGAAGGCCATGAAGCACAGCTGATTTTTCTGCTCTGGCCCCGGGTATTAACGCAGCACTGAAGCATTAGCATAAGTTGAAAGTGATCAAAACAATGTTCTATTAAATTCTTTGTTTCTCAACTATTAGTACATTAAATAACATGTTTTGGTATGTTTGGAAAGGGCTTTCAACAGTCTTTTTATGGGTATTTTTATAATTCACATGTGGAAAAGCTTTCCTGGTGAAATTGTAAGTTTAATTTAACAAGTTTTCACATGGCTATTGTTTTCCAGCAGTGCTGGTGTGGGTTTGCTGGTACCTAGTCAGAGCCAAAATTCACACACAATGCTGATCATGTTGGCATTTCTGTCTAGGTTTTCAGTGTTTTCAGGGGCATAGTGATACAGATAATAAAAAAAAATGTTTAGGCCATGCCCACTACAGATCCAGTTGCAGATATTTGGCGCGCTCAACAGATAGAGATAGTGTCAGTGTCTTACACCCCTAATGTGTATTCATATATGCACTTAGTCGCCCTGTTCTTCAGTAAACCAAATTATATCTACACTTACTGTTCACCTTTCCTACCATATGTAGCACTAATCATCATGTCTGGTTTTATCTATGCAATTACTGACACAGAAATCCAGTCAATTATCCAGGCAGTGGTTTCTTAATGTGAATACTATGTCATTCCATTAAAACATTTATACACAAGTTCAGACAAAGGACACATTAGCCAAGAATGATCTTTTACTCATTAATGGGATGTCTCTGCTTCCCTGGGGCAAGTAAGTGATACTGTATGTGTTAGGCCACCTGGCCAATTAGGAGGCCAGCTGGAGCTACAGATTTCACTCCTCCTAACCCTTTAATGATGACATCACTCTGTTCTAGACAGTGTAAAAAAGGCCACCTGTTCTTGTAAACATTCCTAAATAAAATGTTATACCACAACACTGCTCACTTCCCAATTCTTGATGCATGACCTTTCCTGTGAGGAGACTTTTATTGGTCATTTTTGGAAGGAGTCTCCAGTCTAAGTTCTTTGTAAAAGTCAGAGGTAAAACATTTCTGACATCAGAATGGCTTTGAGGTTTATTAGTAACATGACAAGCTTTGTATTGTAATATAATTGTAAAAACCTGCTTCAAAAAAGGAAATAGGCAATGCTTATATTTATACGGAAATCATATGATACTCATTCATACTATTCCATGTGTCGCATGAGCATGGAAGTATTACAAATAAAGTTGTTATTTTAAGTTACATACATTATCCACACCCCCTCGGAGGAATTGTTTTCCCTGTTACAACCGGGATAGCATGTGTTGACGAGGAAACACTGTGGGTTTGCCGATAAAGAATCCCAGACTGTAGAAGAAGGATTGCCACAATGACAGGAAAAGACAATCCTGCTAACACAATGTCCTTCATGGTAATATTAGAGTTCGTATTAGTACAGAGTGTGAGGCATAGTTTCAAAAAATCTGAGCCAGCAAATGACGCATAGTGTTAGGATTCACACAGCCTGAAACACACATCAAAGATCTGTTTTATGCCATAAGTCATGAAACACGAATGCACCATTTTTCTTTTGATGCTGAGATGCAGAGTTACTGTTGCCATTCTGAAGTTGATTAATTTCCATGTCCTGGAGTGGTTTTTCTTTTTTATATATACACCACTGCAATTCGCCAGCAATAACAATTCTTTAATTTATTAATGATAATCATCATAATTTTTCATTCATTTAACCAGAAGTATGTGGACACCGGACCATTGAATATCACATTCCAAAACCACAGGCATTAATACAGCATTGATCACATCTTTGATGCTATACCAGACTTCACTCTGCAGAGTTGGCTTTCCACTAGATTTTGGACCATGCCTATGAAGGATTTGTGCTCATTCACCCATAAGAGCACAAAATGTTGGGCAAAGATGTTGGGCGAAGAGACTTGGTGCACATTTGGTGTTCCAGTTCATGCCAAAGGTGGTCACTTGGGTTGAGGTCAGGGCTCCGTTGAGTTCTTCCACTCTAACCTTGGCAAACCATGTCTTCACAGACTTCACTTGTCATGCTGTAAAATGTTTGGTTAGTTAGTTAGTTCCAGTAAAAGTTAATGCTACACCATTCTAGTTGGGTTTAGTCTGGGCAGGTGTCCACATACTTTTGGTCATATACTGTAGAGAATCTACCAATATGGAAACACGGTACTGAATGGAGCTTTGTTTGTTCCCAACTGCAATTCTGCAAGAAGAGCGTGTGAGTGTATACTGGGCTTTGAAATCTTTAAACCAATTTTGGTTAGTGTATTTGATGTTCTCCAGAAGCCATGATTTCTCCAGCAGCTTTGCTTCATTAAAAGTCATACATACAATACAAACAGCTGGAAGAACTGGCATGGTTTTTGCATCAACTACATTATTTGCTGTTTAATATTCAATAAAACAAAATACTTCAGCCATCAAAAACAGGAATTGAATAGTCCTATGTCACCAAATGGCAAATGGGACACAGTTCGGGTAACTAGTATATGATTAACTTTGCCAGATGTTTTCAGTACAAATCACTAAAAATTATGCAACGGAGTCAGTGAGCGAGCGCTGCAAGATAACAAAGGAAACGTTGTCTTTTTACTTGCTGTTTTTGTAATTCTTATTATTGCTGACATCATTTGTAAAGTGTTACGTCTCAATGCATTATTGTATCTTTAAAAAAGAATAGAGCCTGACTTTCCAGTCAAACTTCTTTGCCATTTTTAGTTTTACAACCAAAAACTGAAACTGCCTCAAAATTTCCATGGCTGAAAAATCAGTTCATACCTAGAACAGATGTCTCTCATCACCTGACTATGTTTATTTTCTCATGCGCTCACCAGTTCCCTCGGGTGGAATTAAAATCAAAACCATTAGTCCTAACCATCCTCAACGTTACACACAAATAAACAACTCTTACTCACTTTTATACCGAAGCAACATTGAATTATCGAATCTGAATGCTCAGAATGTGTTGGTAAGTCTTCTGGAACAGCAGAAAATTGGATCTGGCTGTAATTCATGTGATAGGTTTATGTTAATGCATTTGTTCTAATATGATATCGGTTTAATACAATATGGTGAATGCTCCATTCCCAATAATAATCCAAGCCCAATAAAAAACAGATTTCAAAACATGTTATTGTTTAAAGGTCCAATATGTAGGATTCAACCATCTGAATGCCCCTCCCTTATCCCTCCCTTTCCAAGCATGTATTAGAATGTAGCCAACAGGTACCCATACCATACTTCCAAGTACTTACATTCACACTCCCTTGCATTTTCCCTACTAAATAAGTACGATCCTCCATTTTTCAAAATTTGGCTTCTCAAACTTGTTTGCTAACACAGGTCTTCCTTTCTTCTTCTTTGTAGTCCTTCTGGTGCCTCCTTCTAGATTCACGCTGCCACTTGTAAAAACGCAACACGTGGAAGGTGCTCTCTAGAGGTTTGTCCATTCTGGGCTACTGTAGAGGCTCAATATGGCGGCTCGGTAGAGTTGGATCAGTGTCCTATGTAGATATAAAGGGCTCATTCTAAGTTTAAGAAAACTAGTTATAGCTAATTATACAGTAATGTAAACATATTTATGAATTTCTTAAGTATATTATGGAATATATGCTCCATTTCTGCTAATAGATACTCTCAAAATCCTAATAACGGACCTTTAACTTCAAGAGAGAGATGAAAAAAAGAGGCTGGTGGGGATGACTATTTAAAGCTACTATAACATAAGTGATAACCCTAAGTAACTTCTTTCCCAGATGTTAAACAACATGAAGCATAACTATAAATGGATAAAAATATGTATCGTTCTTTAATTGATAAAACATTGCAACATTTTTGTGTAATAACAGTAAGTCTTCTCCATCATTGGTTATTTATAGCAGCATGCCCTGTTATATAAGGTTATATTTGTTATATATGATTTATTACGGTGCAGTAATCAAGCAATTGAGGAAAAATGTATGCTAATACAAAGATCACAGTCATGGAGATGATGTCTCCATATCTCAATTCAAATAAGATTTAAGCCCTAGTTCTTATGGTAGTTGAAGATATAGTGAACTTTTCTCAATTACTCGAGTGTATTTTTAAAAAAAACCATTTCCTATTATTTCCTGAAATTTGATCAAGGCTAAGCTGCAACTCAAACTCAATATCTGTCAAAGTAAGTTGATAATAATTATTAATAAAACATTTTTTTTTTACAGATCCAGATAATCCTGAGCTGATATAATCCCTCAGTTAATTCATGAACATTGTTTACAGTTAAAATGAAGAATTGTACCACTTATAAGGATTAACACATCTCAGAAGTATTATTATGCACTTTTTCTTTCTTTCTTTCTTTTTTTTTTTTTTTTTTTACCTCAGAACTTTTCCAAAAAAAAAACGTTAGCATAGCAGCTCAAATCAGATTTACAAATCAGATGCTGGCTACATTCAACTTCAACGTAAACAAACATAAACAGCCAAACATTATATTTATGCACAACTTACACCCAACACAAAGAAACTTTTCACACTGACGTCTTTTAAAAAAAAAAAAAAAAAAAACTCCAAACAGAAGCCATGTTGTTTTTGTTTCAAGTCAATAATCACGTAGCTCTTGCGTGTGCCGTTTATTTGCCCTGCTCCTCCTCTGTCAAAGCTCCATCACACCCCTAAACGTGGAGCGGTTTGCTTTGGTGGAGCGCCGTTTATTGTTTTTCGAAATCCCTGAGTGTGTAATGTTCCAGGAGATTAGCATTTAGCCTGAGTTATGATCTGTACATGAACTGGAATGTTCCAGAAGCTCCGAAGGCTAATGCAGAACCGCTTTATCAATCAGCAGAGACGGGGAACATATCAGTCAGCACTGATTCAGACATTAAGGCCTTTACAGTATATAAAACACACACACGCATTTCGTACCACACAAAAAGCTCATATTTTCACTTTACCATACAAACCACACACCTCATATTCGGAACAGGCGTTCGCAGCAGCACACTTCAAACACACACTTGCAGCTCATATATTGAGAAAAAAAAAGCAGAAGCTATTAGCCTAATGGTTTCCAGTAAAAATTCCAACTGGCAGGGCTGGTGCATATTGGCAAAGCAGACAATTGCCAAGAAGAGTGCTTCAACAACAGCCAGATTTACAAAAAGTGTTTTGCAGCCTGAATGCATGTGAATACAGAATAAGTCATTTTACCTAGCGCTCTCTATGTGCACTTTGTGTTTTCTGTTTAAAATCATCATACGTTATAGTTCACTTTACTGCAGTATTTTTTTTAAGCTTACTGCTCATGTGTTGCTAATTTGTCAGCTTATATTCGGACGGATCATGGACTAGCAGCTGTTCTTTTCTACACTACTTTCTACACATTGTGCGCTATATAACAGTGATCGCCTCACTTTAGCGTGCTACATAAGCTACAAGGTTGAGCGATGCAATTTACAAGCATAAATATGGCTATAAGCTACAAAACATAAAATGCATTTATATTTGTGAACATACTCCTTGTTTTACTCTTTTAATGTTTGTTATGCTCGAGGTACCATTTAATCTTTGTAACTCTTTAATTCTGATTTTTATCTTAACATGGAAGCTAAGAAAATGTGCATTTAATAAAACACATCAGGCAACAATATCTCATGTTCAACAAGGTTTATGACTGCATTTTGCTCTTAAATGAGTAACAGCGTTGAGGGTTTTTGTTTTGTTTTGTTTCTAAACAAACAAACAAAAAAAAAGAGCAAATACTCATAATGTGGTTAACTAGTATCCAGGCTAATAGCATGGACACATTCATGATCTGCCTAAATTAAAAATCACTATCCCTGCCTGCAAAAGTCTGCAATGTCTTGGAAAATTTTCAGGATCAATAAGTTTTAAATACCAGACTTAGTAATGCATAGCCTGAATTTGAAAGATTCTTGTTTTTTTCCATCACAGGCTAGGACAGTACCCCTCCCCACCAGCAGAGGTCACTGACTTCTAATCAGTTGTTCATTTCTTGTTTAATTCCTGGTTCGAGTCTACATAAGCAAAGCTTTGCAAAGTCTTTCCATTCTTTCAAATTGTATTCTTAGTCCTGCTTTCCTGTTTACTTAATTTGTGTCTTGACCATTTTGCCACGTTGTTTTTCAGTCCTCTTTGGATTGCCATCTTGATTTGATCATTTTACCGTGCCATTACCATGTTTGACTATTGCCTGCCAAATGATGTGGATTTTGGATCATGTTTTAATAAAACTCATGTACATGGATCCTCGTTCTTCTACCAAGTTGTAGAAGAAGTCGTTATATTTTTCTTCAATTAAATGATCTGAATGAAGGCCAAGTTTCTTCACATGATAAAATCCTGTTCTCCGATTCGTGCAACACAGGAAATCGTTAATGCAATTCTTCCAGATAGCGTGGTTTCCCTTTTCCATAAGGAAGTATTCAGAGCTTCAATGGCTAGCGATGTTAGTTTAAAAAATTGTGTATAATAGCCATTGGCCAAAAATTTGTATCATTGTTTAGATAAGCGATCAGATATCCATCCACAGGATTTATCAAGAAAAGTTCTCACAGCTTTATCTCAGTTGAAAATTTCTCTTTCTCACTCTCTCTCACACACACGCAGAATATAGGTTGTAATGCATGTGATATATTAGTGAAGGCTTTTCCCCTCTTCCTGTAGCAGTGAAGGGGTCAAAAGTCAACTGTGTAGTGACAAATTGCACAAGCAACTTAACTATTTCTCCCTCCTTACAGTACGCACCTTTTAAGGGACATGGAGCTGGGAGACAGATAGAGAAGTGTCTGGCTTCAATCACCCCCACATGCACACATACTCAGACATACAGTATGGTCGACAAAAAGTGACTAAACAGACACATTCAGACATAAGAACATCATCAAATCAGCAGAACAAAGGCAAAGTTGTTTATTTAGAACAGCCAATAATGAGGTTTCCTGTGTGTGTGTGAGTCTTTTGCAGTCTCTCTTACGCCTGGTAGGAAATACTCGGTTCGAGAAGTCACGTCTGGCTTCCATCCCACACAGAGAGAGAGAGAGAGAGATTTTAAGGTAATATTCTGTGTATCTTGTGTGTTTTAAAGTAACTAAAGACAAAGGAACTTGCACGTCCCCCCTTTTTTCCCATGATGCACTGCTGCTTCCATCTAGTGGCGATATGAACAGTGCAGGGTCATGAGTGCAGATCTGTCCTGTTCTCCAGCACAGACCATTAAAATCAGATATGCGAGAGTGAGAGAGAGAGAGAGAGAGAGAGAGATTGACAAGTGAAAGAGAGATTGGAATTGAACGGAGAGAGAACATCTTGAGCAAGTTATAAATTTGTACTGAATTTCTACAGTGGGTCACTTTGAGGTCAACTTCATTCTTCCAAATGGCACAAAAAAAAAGCTACATGCAAAAATGGCTGTTGTGAGAATGTGGGGTTAGAGCATGCATAAGGAAAGTGTGTGTTTGCAACTTTGCTGAGTCAATAAGCACACTGTATTCTCTTATTTAAATGATGCAACACTGGTGAAGCTGTGTGTGTGTGTGTGTGTGTGTAAGTGTGTGTGTGTGTGTGTGTGTGTGTGTGTTTTGGCTCAGTAAGCCTGACTGTTCCCAAAGGGGAAAGGAGTGTTTATTACTGTGGGCAGACTCCAGTGTTCAGGATTGAATGAACATCACATCCTCACATTGTATCATTGTACCAAGACTTTCGGTATGCATGCTCTCAGCTTACATTCTCACACCAGTCACTTTTTCACCTCAGGTCAGAAAAAATGTTTGTTTACACAAACCAGTTTACTGCGTTATTTTCCTCAGCTAGTAGAATGCTAGTGTGGCTTGTTAAGTAAAGGCACAAATATACATCACTTTCACCACACGTGCATTTGCGTGCAGCTGCTACGCGATCGGCATTGTTCACATCCTCGCTTGCGTAGCTTATTTGCATCTGGAGGATTAAAAACAGTGTCCACTAGATGGCACATCTGAGCCAAAACATCTCTGTCCATCTGGTTTAGCATTCACGTTAAGCGATTTCATGCACCGTGATTTTAAACACGCTGTCAAGTTCTGATTCTGTTTAAAACATTCTGGCATGGTGTGATTGTTGTCCTGATCTGTGTCTCAAATCAAAAATGCTCACTGTACATTCGAAAATATTTATTCATCGAAAATCCAGAAGACGAGCACTCAAAACAGACCATTCACTTTTAAACTTAATGTAACGTAATAACAACAGTGCTCCTACCAGTCGGCTTAGTATCGACTAAATAGGTTAGCTTGCTATGTAGACTAGATTCATTATTAACTTTAATAAAGACTTTAGTTTCATTGCAATGTTGGAATATCAACCACAAAATATTTTCAATTCAACACATCATGCACATAACTCTCCTCATATTCGCTCACTTAGAAAGTTTTTTTTTCACCGGCACGTTATTTTCCATGTATGTTTTTCTTGCTTAGTCCCAACTTGTGATCCAACTCATGGGGAAGTTTAAAAAACAGTGTCTGACATCACTGCGACCACAAAAAAATGCTGTTGACAGAGCTTTTTAATGGCAACCTCATTCCATCGGGCCATTCGATTGCATGTAAAACATGAACTGGTGGTTTGAGGGGAAAAAATCGCACGTGTGAAAGTACAATGGTTACAGTAGTGTTTTTGTTCAAATGTTCCAAAAGCACTACAGCTCTGGGTAGTGACTCATAAGTCACTCATCATCAAGGGTCAAAACAGTAACAGATACTGGAAACCATGCGATTGTATAATATGCCATTGGTAATTTCAAATTGAGCAACTGGCAAATTAGAAAGCATACTGGAGTAGGAATCCCCTGCACTGGCCAGTCTTTCCGGAAAACTGGTAAGAATTCTGAGATGCAGCCAGGGATTTTTGTGATGAGAACGTTTTTTAAAAAGCAAAAAAAACCACACAACACACACTACAAGCAAATATAGTAACGGAAGGTCACGGCCACTTCGGGTTGGCCTGCACACAGCCAGTGCTACCAGACACCACATAGTGTGCACTTAATCTGGGGAGAGGGAGGATTAGGTCTAGAACACATTCCTTTACATCTCCAGAACATAAGCTGGGGAACACAAAATGCAAGACAGTTCTTCATAAGAGCACTTTTCTCTTGTGTGAATTGTTCCCCATATACCATGCACAATTTTGACAAGTCCTCTGTGGAGAACATTATATTACGTATACAAAAAATACAAGAATAGAAATTGCACTACAATGGAAATGGCATGAATAAAAAAAAATGTCCTGATTAGCTTCTGGGCTATGTGCATTGGAAGGGCTGTAATTCTCTGCTCAACCACACCAAAAAATGCCTCACCAACAGCCAACGTAAGCTTACTTTGCACACCAAAACTCCACAAGATATTGTACCATCTTATTGCAGAGGATGTCTAATTGTTGAACTTTTCCAGCAGGAATAGTTTAGTTTATACATTACATGTATATCTCCAAATACTGACACAAACTCCACACCTCCCTGGTGATGGCCTTGCATTATGCAATAGCCTTCTCTTGAGTACCAAAGGGATCAAGTAGCAATGACCTCTTGTCTTTAGCATATATGGCCTAGACAACGTAGTAAAGGAAATACACCATCACAGCTAAATTACAACATTAAGCCAAAGTAAGCCCACTTACTAACAGTGTCCAGTGACTGTTCTCACACATTGCCCCGATTAGAACATCATATTGCAGTGGACTGAACTACAAAAATGGGATGAATGGTCATTACATACATTCACTTGTGTCCCACTGATTGAAAAAAACCCGCCTCAGTCTCCTTTGTTGCTCCTTGCCAAATACTGGTCATCTGGTAGGAGTCAATGAGGAAGCCACAGTCAATTTGTTTATTTACAGTGGCCATAAGAAAGCATTTAGCAACTTAAATAAATTATATACCCATACATTAGGGGGCACGGTGGTGTGGTGATTAGCACTGTCGCCTCACAGCCAGAAGGTCCTGGGTTCGATCCCCGGGTCACCCAGGTTGCCTTTCTGTGTGGAGTTTGCATGTTCTCCCGTGCATGCGTGGGTTTCCTCCGGGTGCTCCGGTTTCCTCCCACAG
>JAQMYM010000008.1:16303510-16315087 GCA_030014255.1 Parauchenoglanis ngamensis | reverse complement strand
GACCTGCCCAGGGTGTACCCCGCCTCTCGCCCGAACATGCTGGGATTGGCTCCAGCTTCCCCACGACCCAGACGGATGGATGGATGGATGGATATCTGCCCATGTTCATACGAGCCAGAAAGTTTAAACCTTGCTTGGTTACTTTCCTAGTAGGTAAACTGACTTTATTCTCCACAGTCTTTCCAAGTCCTTATTAAAAGTTGGTTGTTGACACTTTTTGCGTTCTTTTACTTTTGCCACTTGAGCCAGTTGAGTGTCTAAACTCTGCCTTAGGTCTATAATTGTTATAAGAAAATGACATGCCAGAAGTACTGAGTAATTAGCTAGCACATGCTTTTCGTGTTATGTTTTCATAGGCCAAACCGAAACTACAAATTCCTCACAGATTTACAAAAGTTTCAGGATCAATTATTTTCACTTCATTGGTAAACGACAATCCCATAAATTACCAAGCGCAAATGAATAATGGTGAAAGATTGCCTCCTAAATCTTCCAGTGATTCAGCTCATGGCACCATTAATTTTGTTCTTACTGAATGGCTAGTCTTGTTTATTTTATTGTTTCAAACTGCTCAATAGAGGTTTACATTAGCGTGTGTCCTTATACATAATACGAATGATTTTCCAAACTATGAACTAAGCTACTATGAGCGATTTAAGAATAAATTTGTTCGTATTCAGATTGATAAATGAGGCCCATTATTTTTAATTCTACTAAGGCTTGTGTTTTTGTGTTATCTTAGCTAACTAAATGCACTGAATACTTTACATTCATTAGCCATTCATCTGCTCTGGAAAGAATATAAATCATGAGCGTAAAATATGATCTCTGTGTTCTGATAACTGTAATGGTCTGAAAAAAAATAAATAATGAACCTGCTCACTGTGTGCTGTGTGCCGTGCCAGTGACAGTAATGAGGTTAATATCAGAGGTTTTATGATTGCTACCCCTCCTGCGTATGATCTAATCTACTGGCAGTGTTAGCCATAGCAACTAGATCAGGTTCTGTAACAGAGCAAAGCACTCGTCTTCTAGATGCTCGCTCACACAAGTATTTTGCATGACCATTCCCAAGAAAAACACAACAGTGAGGTCAGCTTTTGAGAGTATCATACGCTAAGCTTTCCCAAAACAAAGTTATGCGGCCTAGCTATCAGTTTTAGCTTCAGCGGATTCTCTTTTATCACGGCGCAAACCGCTAGCTGGCTAAGCAGACAAGAGCTTTGAAAAGAAGTGTGACTGGAAGCCGCCCAATTCTTAAAGCCTATAAAATACAGAGCAAGCACGCTAACACTATAGCGTTGCCATAACAATTGGAAAGGCCGCTGGGACAAAACCAAACAAAACAAGCGCAGAGATTGTTTTTGGCCGACGAATAACATTCACATCAGGACACTTGTCTCAGGTGAACCCTTTTCCACACAGTCATCAGTCATTGTTTCAGCTAAAACCCATACAGTCATGAGGAAGCCATAAAACACAGCATTATTGCTAACTAATTCATAGCGGCTCAGTGAAACTTCTCGTGTCATTTTGGTTCAAGTTCAAGATGTAGGTTTTAAAAAAACAAAACAAAAAATGACCTGCTATTTGTTCAGTAAATTTAATACATTTGGTTCAGGGTTTAAAACATTGTTGAGGAAAACTACTCTTTACATTAAAAGTAAAGTAAATGCACTATGTATACACACTAATCTGTGTTAATCTCTACTTGCACTAAAACTATCTGGATCAGAGTTTACAATCTTTTTTCGTCCCTTCATTTTCTTGACATGTCTGATTTATGAAGCGTATAACTTCAGAGTTTACTTTAATTAACACACAATGTTGTATTTGGTGGTCTGCCTCATTTTGAGCCTACGATAGTAATCAGTTCATAGAAGATATGTTTAAGTTATCTAATTAGAGCAGCAAATCATTACTACCTAGTCCAATAACGAAATGAAGATATGCACAGTGGCTTGCAAAAGTATGCGCTCCCCTGGAATTTGTCTGAATGACAAAATGCTTAATGCACATAATCTTCCTGTTAGTATTTTATTGCAAATTCATGCTCACTTCCAGAGGATTTTCGTAGTCAGAATGAATCGCTGGTCAGCAAATATTTCCGAGAAAATCAAAACATTCAAAATGAGTATTCCAGCCGTTAGGTTCCAGAAGCACCAAATGAAAGATATTGTGAAACGATTGACTTGTAATTCGCCTTCACCTGTGAAACGTTTAAACAACTCCAATTTTCTGCACAAAACAAAAACACGTCAGTTGAACTTGAAGTTGAACCCGATTGAAAGCTTGGGAGAAACTTCTCTTTTCAGCATGACGGTGGTCCCGAATACAAGGCCAAAGCAATGCAGGAGTGGTTAAAAACAGAAATGTGTGGCGCTGCTTTTTACATTTTAAATTACAGTCGACAAACAACTTCTAGGAACGTTAGCCACTTTATGGCTCTCATGAAATCAAAATTGGTGGTTTAAGAATTGTTGTAGGAGTCTCTCGGTGCTGGAGACATAAATAATATATACATATTTACAAAATTTTACCATGATTGTGTATTGTAGGTATACTTATTTAATTTTACAGTTTATCATTTTTTGTACTGGCTTCTTACTTTAGCCAAAGAAAAGAACAAAAATCCAGCCGACACGCCTAACTACGCTGAGATCTATGAAAACAATAGTTCCATCTCTGAAAAGAGATTCATTTTTTCCTTGAGTTTACCTTTTATACATTGAATCAGTTCAATTTTATGGCTATATCTGGGTGGACGTAGCAGTCTTGCCTGGAACTATTTCCACATTTAAACCATGAAGCAAATAGACTGGGAAATTTTCCTTAAAGCACAATATATCTTCACAATTCACAGCTCAGGTTCAAAACGGCCACAAAATTTAAACGTGCTCCACTGAGCGCTTGGTGACAGCTCACACGCTTGATATAGGAACCTTAAATATTTTTTTAATTAGATAATACGATGATAGGTGATACACTATTTACACCAGTGTCGTAAAAGTCTGTTATGTTTATAGCCTCTTATTTCTGGTGACACAAGGCGAGTCTCATCCCAAGATAAATAAGAGAGTTTAGTCCCAATCAGAACGCTCAGAAGGCACAGGCTCGACGTTTATGACGAAACGTCTGACTTTTATTAGTCCCATCAGTCCAGGAGTAGCAGGATATCACAAATCAAGGTAAAACTGGAGAAACCGGGGCACTCTGATACAGTGGGACACAGTGTGCACTGATATCGACCTGAGATTAGCCACTAAAATAACAGACCACCATAGACGAAAATTCCCAAATTCAGTTTACTCCAGTACTCCTGATTGAATTAATCAGTAGCTGTAATTATCCAGGGCTTAATGAGTTGTATCATGTGTGTCACAGCAAGAAAAAAATGGATAAATACAGTAGAGTCTGAGTGCACTAATAAGAAATGTTTTTTTCTTATTACGTTCCTTAGTTGGTTCTTATTTCTAAAATTACTAAATCTTATTACTGAAAAAGATTTAGAAGAAATTCACATCTAAGCATATAACCTATAACACAAAAATCCTCATATAAAATCAGCAGTCTATATTCAGAGTCAGCAAAAAAAGTAAAGTGACGCATTACGCAATTTAAACACAAGCACGTGCCTTTAAGCCAAAAAATTAGGCATAGAAGATGCAGACTGAAATATGAAACCAACATAAGAGCAACAGGCAATCAAAAAAAATTGTATTGTTGTAGGTAGTATATATATTTTCTACACTTACAGGTCATTTTAAGTATTGTTGATCCATTAGTAATAATGGCTTTCACATAAACAATGTCTTCGGTTAAGCTTATTGTTTCCACTGATGTTTATAATAAAAAGGCATTTATGGGAAAGACAGTACTATTAGCTTTAATATCTCCTCAAATGACATTCCATTTCTTTATTTACTTATATATTTATTTATTTATTGCATTTACAGCCCAAAACATACTTTTTTTCAATACCAGTATATGCGACTGAATTGACTTGCAATTGTATGTATTGAATCCTCACTACGGCTCTGTTTTAAACATCTGTTCGAACATCATTCACTTTAATTTCTCACTGCATACTTCACGCAAGCGATAACACATGTCCGTTCCTAACACGCGGTGTTAATAATTAAGGATTAAAACCTTATCCTGATGCTCCTAAGTGTTACCTGTTGTTCTCCCAACTGCACCACTGGATTAAATGGCTCCCTCATTCCTAGCTATTACAATCTCTAACTAAAATAAAGGAATCCGGTTTTGTAGCGTAAACATGGCCGCGAGGCAAGAACAATGCATAAACAGTTTAGATTCTGCAATGCGGGCACACTTTTAATCAGGACAAAAATTCTTGATTTGAGGATCGAATTAGCGTTGCTAGCATTGGAAAACACATGCTACTTCCTGTACTTCCCAGTGGGAAACGATAAGATACAAGGGCTGATTAGCTAAAATGACGGCTATTAAAGTAGCACTAACGTTTCTTTCATCATTTGCCCATCTTTGACATTACAGCTTGAAGCAAGACAACCTTACTGAAACGCTGCACTGATCGAAAACAGGCTCAGAGAGAAGATACACGTGATTTGATGATCACTTCTGGGGAAGATAAATTTGAAGCAGCAAAGAGTTCAATACAGCAGATGCTAATGCTTCAACTTGATACTGTTAAGTAATTGTGCACTGTTGAAAACAAAAGTCTTAGATTTCAGGAGTACAAATACTTTGTTTCTTGAGTTTTCCTGTCTACTTTTCTAGGCACTATGTTTTCAAAATCACTACATTTCTCATAAAGTCACAATGTTACATTTTAGCATCGGACAGTTCGGACGTACATAGTACACACACGTTGTATTTGGCATTGCAGTTTGTGTTGTAACAGCCAGTAATTACCGTTCAGCTAGTTTGTATCATCCGTGTTATTATCATGTTAGCTAATATTTCTTTTATATTTATAGAGATTAGGAATAAAGCTGTTGTTAGGTAGTCTTAGCTAATATTTGCCCACGTTGGTTCTTTCATGAATTCGTTTACTATCAGTAGCTAAAACTACTAAAAAAAAAAAAGGTAACTAAAATCAGTATGTGATTTGAGGCAGTTGAAGAGCTGATACTATTCTACTTGAATTCTAATGAAGAATTTACATCTGCATTTCAACTTTTACCAGAGTTGCTATATAACATAGCATAACTTTATATATAGCATAGCTTAGTAGCCAGCTAATAACCTGCTAGCTGCGCGGATAATTAGCGGATAGCGTATAAAACAGTGTTCAAAAGAAATCAGCTAAACATACAGTAAACAACACCAGCGCCATGAACACACAATAGGAATGAATTCTCTGTGCTATACCAATCATGACAGACCCTCAAGATGTCTAATGATCGAGTTGAAAAACTACCTAGACTTCAAATCTTACCATTTTAGCTTAATTCATGGATTTCGGCTAATATTACAAGTACTAGGTGATCTGTTCTCTTCATTTTCCTCTCCGTTCTGAATCTCTGTAAAGGGGACTTGACTGATTTTCTTTTCTGAATATTAAAACCTGATTGTTTGAGTTTTGAAATTGTTGGATTTGCTGATTTTCTAAGTCGCATATTTTGCAGTGCAGCACTTAATTTTACAAGGCAGTGCAGGCTTGTAAAGGCAGACATGGGCAGCTAGACCTGAGTTTTATTGCTGTTTCTCTGAACTTGCCAACTTTAAAATGTTGTACATACACTTTTATTAGCCCATGCTGAAAGTGAGAGAGAAAGAGATGGGGTGAATGTGAGCACTCTCCGAGTTACAGTGTTTTGCTAGTTAGCTATGTTGATTATGTTTAGCTGCTTAAATGTTAGCTTATACGTACTCACCTTGTTCTTCATTTCATTTTCTTCTACCAAGTTAAATGTTTAGCTCTTTAGATGTAGTTTTCCATTACCAACTTTACAGTTTGTATTTAACATTTGTTAAATGTGCTTGTTATAATACGCTTCTGTTTCTTTTTTAACAAAGGACACAGCAAATTTCCGGGCAAATATTGTACATAAACAGATTTATGAGGGTTTCTGTGAGGAGGCGTTTACTGTATGTAGCATTTTTAGCAAGAGACGTGGTAATATGACAAGCTGCATTTTATGTCTTATTAACTTCAAGAGAGTTTAAAGCTGCTATAATATAAGTGATATCAGGAACTAGCATCCCTTCAAACATTTTATAGTTTGTATAGTAGTATAACATTTTATTTAATTATTTATTTTGTATTTAGCATTATTTTACCGAGGTAGCTACTTAGGTTTAGGTACTCAAGTAATGACTAATAGCTTATATTTAATAACCTAATACTCTAACGACCAGAATGTAACACATTTCAGTCTGGCACATGAGTATGAGTATTGTTAAACTGTTAACATAGCACATTAACACATTACTGTACTAATGCACCGCTGTAAGTATGTAATATTTAGTGTTAGCAAGCTAGCTATGCATTGTTACTATATGTATTCCTTTATCAGCTGGTTATTCTGTGGCTTTGTCCCAAATCGCACACCACTGTACGTATAATGTCAAAACAGTACTACATTATACATAGCTTTCCATAGTTAATGTAAGTACTGTGCTCTTTTGACATACTATTTAATACAGTCATTTGCATTATGGGATGGAGCTGAAGAAGTTCCTGAACACGTCCTCACTATATGTCATCATTTATTCCCAATAATTTCATTCCTGCTTTATTTTTCCTTTTATTCACCACAAATTTGAGGCACTTTTTCAAACTTATGTTTCCATTCAAGCTCTTTTTATTTTTTTGTGGTTTATGGTTATTACTTAACAGAAAACTAATGTCACTTATTCTTGGATGCCCTTTTCAAACTGAGGCTCGGCACATGATTTTATATACTGATTTTATTAAAAAAGTTTTAAAAAATAATAATAATAATGTTGTCTTGGAAAGAACGAGTGGCTACCAAAATACGACTGACAGGGTTCGGATGTGAAAAATATGTTTAGCACCATTGTCCAAGTCTAACAGGGATCTGATCTGAATATGGGATAAACATATCCTAGAGCAAATACTTGGGCAAATAGGAGGCCAGTTTGAATCAAGGTAAATGAACCAAAAAGTCATCATTTTGCCTTTATATATTTCATAACAAAAAAGTTTTTATTCAAGTGGGACGAAAACCAATTTCTAATTGACAGAATTCAAGGTAGTTTTTGTTTTTGTTTATGATTCCAGTCACACCACGGTTCACATTGTCTGACCTATTTGCCTAGTTGGAATGGTAGTTTTTTTTTTTTTCATTGGAAAATAAATCATTTGAGATGACTATTTAGTAGTATTACTAAATAGAAGTGTACCATCTGGGGCCATCATATGAAGCTATGGCCACATGGGCCATATGATATGGGCAGCATTTTTTGCCCTTCAATTGTATTTTTACACAAATACCCAACCCATACAGGTTGTGAGGATTTGCTTGGCTCAGTTAAACCTACCTACCAACTAAAGTACATCTTAATGGATAGAATGTAAACCAGCTTTCAAAAACAAAAAAAAAGTTATCCGGTCACTTGCAGAAAAAAAAGTCCAAAGGTATAGTAACAGAGTGGTTGAGGGCACCTAAAGGTGTATCAGATAAGATTAAACTTTTTTTTTAAGATTAGGCCTCTAACGATTAGGTGAGTTAGTTATTTAAATGATTCCTGTCCGTGTTGGACATTGGACATGATGAAGCACAGCTCCCAGGGTCTACAGTGGCCCGTTGAGTAGAATGTCTATAAAGTGACTGGCAGGAGGTGTATCGAAACACAAACAAGCTTTCTGGACCAGAATTCAGTTTTCCAATCAGGTTTGCTTAACAATTTAATACAACTTTTGCTAACATATGTATAAAGTGTCTACAAAATACAACTTCTTTTACAAAGGTAATACGTGTGTTACAGGACAATGCTTTGTTAATCTGATTTAAATGCTTCACTACAAACAAAAACAAAAGTAAGCACCAGTCTGGGATTTATAAAATAGGGAATTAAAACATATGGATGAGACAGGTGGTATGATTTATGCGGAAAAACATCCATACGCCTTTTTATAATGAGCTAAATGAAAAGGGGTTCTCAGTCTGCATGCCGGCGAAACAATAAGGCATTTAGTGCACACACACACACACACACACACAGGACCTGCAGTAAACCATTCCTTGCTTCTTTGTGTGTGTGGGTGCGTGCATGTGTGCATGCGTGTGTGTGTTGGTGGCCCACAATTTGGAAAAGAAATTAATTGGACTATAACTGGCTGGTTTTGGCGTCACACTTACTGGGATTATTCCTAATCAAGACGTCATAAAATCAGTTTTGCAGTTTGTGTGTGTACTTTCACATGTTCTTTCAAGTGATGTCAAACCACATGAGAATCAACCAGAGACTTCTTCCCTGTTACTCTAGCCTAGTGGAGTGGTTTTTTTTTACTAGTTGGACATTCATTAGTTTGAATAAATCCATGTGTCTATATTTCTTATCATGTCATCGTTAAGGTTAAGGTGATGCTGTGTGCATGAGCAATTATGAGGAAGGAAAGTCATGGATCAAGAAACTCTGTGCACACAAATTCTTGCCTGAGGTGGTGTGTGTGTGTGTGTGTGTGTGTGTGTGTGTGTGTGTGTGTACACATTCTCAGTATACATACTCTTAGTTTTTTACTTACTGACATGGCTTCAATTACTGATGTTTTCAGATTGTCTGTGCCCCTTTTGTGTGTGTGTGTGTGTGTGTGTGTGTGTGTGTTAGCCAAAGTGGATGGTCAAGCAGGTCTGTATGTGTGTGTTTATTTATACAGTGTTTCCTACTCATGGTAAATGTGGGTCCTTGGGTCATTGAAATGCATTAAAAATACCCTGTAAAACTGAGTGCTCACTGTGGCTTCGCCCCCCATCATAAACCTGCCCCTCACCCTAACCCTGATTCTATCTTCTACTTCTAACTCCAGCCATCATCGCATACACAGGCCTCATTATAACCACACACATCATCTTAACCCCACCTCCTATCCTAACTCTCAAACCCAGGCCTTGTTATAATCACACACCTTTCCTAGCCCCACCCCTTGCCACAAACTCAGGCCTCATTATAACCTCACCTATCATCCTAACACGCGCTTCCTTCTCTAACTCCACCTCTCTATCCAGTTCTCTGCTTGAACTCCTCCTCTTGTCCCAACTGCAGGCCTCATTATAACCACACCCCTCATCCCAAATTCAGGCTAGTCATCACACATTTCTTTCTAATCCCTGCTTCATCCCCTAATTCCAGCTCTCATTGGAATCCCAGGCCTCACTGAAACCACACTCTACATCCTAACCTCTGCCTCCTTCCCTAACTCCACCCTTCATCACCAACCTTGGTCGTATTGTAACCACCCTCCTTGTTATAACCCCTGCATCCAGGCTTAACTCCACCTCTCATCCATATCCCAAACCTCATTGTAAGCAGATATATCATCCTATCCCTTTGCCTCTTCCATTAACTCCACCTCTCATCCCAATCCCCACACTTAATTGTAACCATATCCCTCAGTCTAACCCTCACATCCACCCCTAACCCAATGCCATGCCTTGTTGTAATCACACCCTACATACTGTATTAACCCCATATCCTACCTTAACTCCACCCCTTCTCCCAATCTTACGCCTTGTAGTAACCACACCCCATCCTAATCCCTATCTGGTAACTCCACTCCTTAGTCCTCTCAAGACCCAATGCACTCTAGACTTCAGTTCCTAGATTTAGATGTTTTATGCAAATGGATTGTTAACTAATTTGATGTTAACTAGAGAAGCATGGACATTCTACTGTGCTAGAAAACTTCCTGTCTACTTCCTGAACCCGTTTTTTGGACTTTTTATAAATTTAATTTGTACTTCAGGTTTTTTCCTACTTCCTTTTTTTTTTTTTTTACTTTAGAATCTGCAATCAGGACACCACCATATTGGTTAGACAAATTGCATATCGAATTACGAACAAGCCCAGAGTAAAGCAGGAAAAAGGATGCCACCCACAGCCTGTTCATTTAGATTCATTTCCTTTCCATCCTCCAAACACAGACTCAGCTTTTTTTACAGTATAAACACACAAAAACTAGTAACAGATATTCCAGTGCTAATTTTAGATGGTGTAAGTCCGTCTGTGGGTAGAGTGAAGTCTGATCCTGGACATCCGTAGCCTGAACATAAATATTCACTGTATCTATGGCTGTATTGTGGTGAAAACACATACACTGTGAGTAATCACTACGGCTTAGAGCAATAGATCCTCGTTATACTCACAAACTGAAACTGAGCATTAAACATGAGCTGATCCAGCAAATAAATGCTGCTCATTTCCCAAGATGTGGGTTTGCTTTTGAGGACAATTTCTTTAACCTTATTGGTCTGATTCATGTCCAAATGAGGCGTTTTATATTTCCACTAAATGTTGGAAATAATGTGGTGAAATATTTAGTTGCAAATACAAACCATATATGGTTTTTTTATCGATTTCTAATTAAAAAATGTTGTTGAAGGCCCAAGCAAATAATTAAAAACCATGTAAAAGTGAAGAAGAAAGTTGTCTTTCCAACTTTTATTTCCACTCCACCTGCGATCAGAAGAACCTCCAGACACTGCAAGGGCTTTCGGAAAGAATAGCACCACCACTGGTCACAAGTAAAAGTATTTAGTAATAATGGCCTACCAGCTTTAAGACTTTTGCACAGGAGTTCTGCATTTTAACATTCGAGTATTAGTTTGCACTCAAAAGTACTGCTAGTTTTCTTTTTACCCCAGCAAAAAATGCACATTGGCCTATCACCATACGAATCTGGAATGGTTGACACTTGTGCAGGTGTTTTGAACCCTCCAGTATTAACTGGCTCAGACTCAAGCCCCACCCACTTCTTCCTTTCCCCCTCATCTGGACTTGATTTTCTGATCTTGAAAGATGCATGCCCTTGCTTTCTCTCAAGGTAAAATGAAAATGTTTTAAGTTCCTTTAAATATGTCAACATCTGTTTTTTTATTTAGCTAGCAATCATGGTGAAGGTGAAGGTGCTTCCTAAAGTTCTCAAGGACAACATTGTTAAAGAACGCTCAAATGGAAAAAGCTACAGAGCCACAGCAAAAATCTTAAACATCCCTGTCATTACAATCAGTTTGGTAAGATCATCAAACCACAGTTAATCACCACCAGACAGGTTGTGCAAGATTTTACAACATGCTCTGAGAGTAATGAAAAGAAAGGTGAGGACGAAGCCAATAGTCATTCAAATACAGCTGTAGGACAACCGGAAAGCAGCAAGAAGACCAGTTACACAGCAATGAACTGCCCTGCATTAGTTCCTACATCTCATGCAAAACTCCTCTGCTAAAAAATTATTTAAAAGCATTTTAACAAAAATATTCTGGCAGTATTTCAGCTCATCATATCTGGGGTAGTGGGTGGCACGGTGGTGCAGTGGTTAGCACTGTCCCCTCACAGCAAGAAGGTCCTGGGTTCAATCCCCGGGTCACCCAGGGTGCCTTTCTGTGCGGAGTTTGCATGTTCTCC
>JAQMYM010000008.1:16289654-16302532 GCA_030014255.1 Parauchenoglanis ngamensis | reverse complement strand
CAAGATGCTGGGATTGGCTCCAGCTTCCCCGCGACCCAGACGGATAAAGCACTATAGATAATGGATGGATGGATGAATATCTGGTGTAAGAAATGTTGTGCAAATGATGCCAAGAACACCATATTTGTTAAGGTCAAGTGTGGTGGTGGGAGCATCAAGATATGAAGCTTCTTTGCAAATGATACTGGGGTATTACACATCATTGAAGGACCCATGAATGGAGCAATGTTCCAGGACACATTAGAGGAGAATTTAATGCCATTTTCCAAGAAACTGAATCTTGGGTGAAGATGAAGGGTTCAACAAGACAACAACTCCAAACATACAGCCAAAATAACTCAAGAAGGCCTTGCATGGCCTTGCCAGTCTCCTGACAGGGATTGCTGTTGAAAATGTAATGAGGATTTTGACATTGCGAGTCCATCAGCGGGACCCTCATAAGCTTGGGGAACTGAAGAGGATTTGCCAAGAGGAACGGGCCAAAATTGAACCACAATGCTGCAAAAAGCTAATCACTTCATACCATAGCGAGCTGGATTACAAGTGACAGTTAAAGAGATTAAGGAAAATGAAATAATAGAAATAATAAAGTAATAAAGTAATAACAGAGCATGTTGTAAGCATGACATGTTGTGAGGGTATTACAGAGTGCAACTTAATATTGGAGTCGATTGTATGTTGGCACTCTGAGCTCAGCCTTTCTCCATGACTGAGCTGGCTTATATAAAATGTCTAATGTATGTCTTATGTTCTACATCTGTCCATATGTTGCAAGTGCTTTATTATGCAAACACACACTCGCCCTGCTACTGTACAGTACTCACTGTATTGCTTTTGATAGGTGAATTAGCGCAAGAGATTTATGAGTGTTTTATTTGGCTTTGGAGTTTGTGCCAGTTGAGAAACCAAGAAGAAAACCTCAGATGAAAGGTTTTTGAACATGAAAAAGGTGAGATGTATGAAATGCGATCAGTTCCAGTCAGGTGAAATTAGACGCTTTTTAACTTTAAATGTGGCTTTGCTGGAGTGCTGATCGCTAGCGGTTTCTTTACTGAGGATTCAGAGAGGCGCTGTCTGGGTTTCATCCTGAATAATTCGTTAGGTCAGATCTGTGTGTGTGTGTGTGTGTGTGTGTGTGTGTGTGTGTGTGTGTGTGTGTGTGTGTGTGTGTGTGATGACACACACCTCTGATCACCTGCCCACTTTTATCATTAAAGTAACATTTTACAGAGAAAACTATGCAATTTTCTTTCTAGCCCAAATGTAGCCAATCATTCAAGACATGTTTGTTGTCCAAAGGTTTGCTTCTTTAATGCTTTCATGTATAGCGGTCACTAGTCAAATTAAGACTGTTTTAGGAAAATGTAAGATGTATATACCCTTCAAATCACTTGTCATGTAACATAAATAACTATTCTGATTTCTGTTGCTTTCGGAGCTTGGTTCTATAACCCCAAATATCCCCTACATTAATCATTTATACAGATCGGTTGACATTTTTTATGTGCAATAACACAAATCGTATATTCAACCAAGTACAATGAGAGATTTTAAGTTTATTCAGTTGTTTGTGTAATTGTAATTCCCAATGAACTCAATGTCAAGACAAATACTGTATCATGTTAATATTTTCTGGATGCTGGACATCAGTGTGTCTTGCGATGCCAAGTGTAAAATCCACACATGAACGTGGTATGAAAAAAAGGTTGAGATGAGTACTCTGGGTGCGGTTAGTCATCTTGGCTTCATTTCTGACTTCATTCATAAGAAATCCAACGTAATTACCCTCAATCATAACAATAACTCGGACATTATTCCTGCGTTCATGGTGTTTAGTCTGCAGATGGTGCATTGTGGGATTTCATGAGCGCGCTGGATATTCTCTACTGCGATGACATGATTACAAATTGGCAGGCTGCCAATATATAGTGAACTAGGTAGGGAATAGGGTGCGGTTTTTGGATATATGACCGAATACATTTTATTTTTGCTTTGTACGTCCAGTATAATAAAAAATATTTATCCTAAACAGGATGCAGCTACACCAACCCAGTCTCCCACAAAATGCTGCTATGTGTAGGTTCTTGGGTTCTGCATACTGCGTAGCTATGGTTCTCTGAACATTGGAAAGCGACCAGCGGTGGTGAAAATCACCTGGACACCTTTCTGTGCAAAGTGACACGGTGATGTATGAGGCAGTATTTCCAATGAATACCATTGTCTTGCATTCATGCAAGGTCTTGCCAGGTCATTTCTCAATCCGTATGACAAGAAGCCCTGGAGGTTATCCAGGGATCACAGGACCACAGATATACACCATTAGCATTCTATTTCAGCCTTCTTGAGAACAAAGTGAATATCACCTGGAAAACATATGCTACAGTGTCGCAATGCCCCCATTTGTATGTATTGTTAAGGTGAACACTACCTCTATGGCCGAGAAACACTGGGAAAACCTGAAGAGAAAAAAAAAACAGGCTGCTGGAAAAAGATCTTCACAAATTATAACAACAAATAGCAATTTGCAGAGCATAACTCAACTCCTGAAGCAGACGCCCTGTGGAACTTTCCGGCAAGCTTTCTATCATCTATCTAATGTGACTGTGTAAGCAAGCTAACTATGTTTCAAAACAATGTCTTTGGCCAAATTAGGGAACTGTTGCTTATAGTTGACAGCAAAAAAGCCATTCGTTAATATTTTATCAGCTTTTTTTCAGTTGTTGGCTTTGTTACATTCAAGAAAGGGCAGAAAAGTTCAGCTGGGACAGAGTAAGTCAGAGTGGGGTCCTTTAGGCTACAAATAATAACGAGATTCATACGTGAAAATTAAAACCTTACACTCAAACAGCTTTTTTTGCTTTGTCCTGCAGAATCCCAGTTCCCAGATCCCATGCTGGTTATTCAACTTCTAAGACGACTCATTTCCTGTGTAATTATTTGGATTCATTTATTTATTTTAAAAATATAAATTTGCAACAAAAACAACTGCAGTTGTAATCATAAAGAATCATCCCAGGATTCTTATTCACTCTTTTAAACATCCTTTCAACACACTTTGTATTGTTTGACTGTTCACTTCTCTAACTGTATACTATCCTTTTTCACCATGCTTATTCAAGGTTTCTTATAAAACGTAACAACAAGGATTTTTTTCGTTGTCACTGTCGCCTATGGCTTGGTCATTGGTCATTCTGTAGCAAATTTTTGATTATGTCGTTTGTCAAAAATACAAATAAAAAAATGTGATTTCATCTGAATGTTGGAAAATGTTGGTAGTATGGTGTTTAATGTTATTTGACTTTGCATGAATTGGGGGATTTGTTGTTGATGTGAAAAAGCTCAAGGTAATGCTTTTAGCTTGTTTGGTGGTCTTTTCTGCATAGGGCAGAAATAAACAAAACTAAGGAATGTTGTATTTCAAAAGTGAAAAAAAATTGAATTTTTAAAAGTTCCTTTATTTAGCCGAAGTTTTTTAAAGTGTTCAGGAGCCAAATTTATAGTTTTGCCTGGACACCTGACTAATATCAAAGATAATATTGTCAAAAATAATATAAAGAGGTAAAGTTTTAAACTTTTAGCTGTTGGTAACTGAACATAACGGTTAGCATTGGTAGAAACCATATACCGTCCCCTCCAAAAGTTTTGGAACAATTTCAGTAATTTTGCCTCTGTACACCATGACAATGGATTTGAAAAGAAACCGTCAAGATGTGATTGAAGTGTAAACTTTCAGCATTATTTCAAGGGGCTTAAATATTGCATTGAACGTTTAGGAATTACAGCCATTACTATACTGTCCCTCCATTTTCAGGCATGAATGTAATGAGATAGTTGACTGATAAGCAGTTTCATGTCCAGTTATGGCCTGTTTCCTCATTCTATCTTGACAAATTGGACAATGAAAGTCATGTGTGGCTGCCAACAGAACTGGGTCACTGGTGTGTATTGATGATGTGACTGTTGATGGAATAGAACAATGAATTCTGAAGTGTATACAGCTATACTCTCTGCTCAGATTCAGTCAAATTCTCCAAAACTGATAGAATGGTGCTTCATGGATACAGATGGATAATGACCCAAAACATACCATGAAAGCAAGCCAAGAGTTTCTTAAGGCAAAGAAATAAAATGTTCTTAAATAGCCAAGTCAGTCAGTCCAAATGAACATGCTTTTCACTTACTGAATACAAAACTGAAAATTGTGTCACCGTTCCAATACTTTTGGAGCAGGCTGTATGACATTCAATATACAACATAAACATAATGCAGTATTTATTATCTTTGGTGGTATGACACAGACAGTATAGTAATAATAATAATAATAATAATAATAATAATAATAACAATAATAATCTCTATTCCCTTCTATTGCCTTTTTGTTCACCATTAGCATCTTTTTGCCCTCAGTCTACCTCTCCCTGTCTCTGGTCGTGTGGATGAGAGAACATGTGGTTGAAATTGGGGGCCTCTGCTCTTGCCAAAGCCACAACTCTGCGATGGAGAATTACAGCAGGAGAATGAGCCATTGTTCAAACCTTCTACCACGAAGGAGAGAGAGAGAGAGAGAGAGAGAGAGAGAGAGACTACAAACATCTGCAACGGCCTGAAAATCTCTGAAAGACACTTTTAAACCACAGTGTAAAGCATTAGTCCACTTCCAGGAAGTAGTCACCAGGGTAAACAGAATGTTCTTGCCGTCCCCAAGCATTAAATCAAAATGCCATTTAAATCAAA
This sequence comes from Parauchenoglanis ngamensis, assembly GCA_030014255.1. Classification (NCBI taxonomy): domain Eukaryota; kingdom Metazoa; phylum Chordata; class Actinopteri; order Siluriformes; family Auchenoglanididae; genus Parauchenoglanis; species Parauchenoglanis ngamensis. The sequence goes on along the minus strand of JAQMYM010000008.1, from coordinate 16,297,798 downwards.
ACAGACAAACATTTTCAATAGTGCTTTGCCTTTTTTAATGTTTACTTATTTAAATTATGAACAAATAAGTCAAGAATATCAGGTGGTTTCACTTCCCAAAATAAATCATCAGAGTTATAATGCAGGACTGTTTTTTTTTAACCATTTTAACTCAGAAATCTTGTTTTATTTGTTTGGTGGATTGAATCTAGGATCTGATAGGATAATTTTTGAATAGTATTTGTATGTTTGGAGTTTAGCTCTGATAGATATCTCTTTTAATGCATGTTTGAGAATAATTCAAAATACAGCAACATAATTCAGTGTTTTTAAACCATGTGGTCTTTTTGAATGGTGAAATTATGCTAGACGAGATAATATCTGGCAAAGAAAATCATTTTAAAAGACTTCATGTAAATTTACGTATAAGAAAACTAAAAAACTTCGACTGATCGGCTTCAAATCATATAAATTATGATGGGTTAGGGACATGATTACCTATGTACAGTAGATTTATTTTCTCCATTTTCATGTCAAACCATTTTGTTTTCACCTCACTTGATTCACATTTAATTGACTTTTTTTGCTGTATTTTGGCTCTGAATTTTGTTTTGCTTTGTTACGCTGATAAATAATATATGCAGTATGTTACTGTCATAAATGCAAGTCAAAATAACTTCCACGTCTCCTTCTGAAAAAGTATTCTTTTGCAATTTATTTCAGATATGTGAGCTTTGAGTTTTATGGGGTTTTATGGGCATAATCAAATGCAAATTAGCTGTGCCATGTGTGCACTCAGTAATTCACGGGTGACTGGCATTCATCAACATTCACCGGCAAATTATGAACAACATCAACATTTCCAGTAGAAACTTTTTAGCTTAGTTTGGCTTTACACACATCTTTTCTAAAAGACTGATAAATGAGGTCCAGTGTTGGTTGATTACATTTTACAGTTTGAGATAAGTCAGTGTAAGACAGATACAATCCAAATCCTAAATTAAGATACAGTATGTGTAAAATACATGCATGAAGTATTCAGTCATTTTCATTGTCTAGATTTCATTACAATGACCACAATAACTACATTAACCACAATGAAAATAGAATTAACGTCCACTGTAAATGGGTCACTCCTCATTAGCAGTTCTGAAGAATGACTTAGGTTTCTGGTCCTTTCGTAATGCTTTTGAGAATAAGTTGAATATTCTGTAAAGGGGATATCCAAAAAGCAAAGGTAAAAAAAAAAAGGCACCCGATGTTTGGTACACTGAGAAACAGCAATCAAAACAGAGAACAAAACTTTTGAAATGAATTTGGCAAGACTTTGCAAAGAGTCTTTAAATAAGTCTGTGGTGTAAAAGATTCAGTTTGAGGATAAGGATCAGGATCAATACTCAGATGAGGTTGCCCTCTGGTGGGCTGGAGGTGTTATTTCAAGCATGAATTTTGAATATTTTTTTAATGTTCGTAATCTGTTTCCCAAGCGTTTGGGAATTTCCTCCAACTGCCACTAGGAACAGCAGTTCAGAAAATCATCCAATTGACTGCCATGACATTTCTTGGATGAAGTGGGTCTTAGCCCTCAGCTTCCCCAGTTGGTAGCTGTTGTACGACAGGGCAGAGCTGGCTGGTGGGTAGGAATTGATAGTGACCAAATTGAGAGGAAAGTGGGGAAATCCCCATAAAAAAAAAAATAAATAAAATTATCCATAGACATAAATAGCAGAGAATTATGAACTGAGCAGCTTGTTCAAATTGAGAGCACAATTTTTAAATGAATTCAACAATAACATGACCTCAAACAATTTTCTGTACTTACTGCAAATGTGCAGTTTGCCACATGATGTTTCTGATCAGAAATAAATCAAAATCAATGTGCATAAAATTACAACCAGCATGCCAATTTAGGGGTATTATTACATAAATATATGTATTATAACCATCTCGTGTTACAGAGAACAAACATTTACACAGCTCAAGCAAGGAGCGTGCTCAGTGGTTAAATGTGTGTTGTGTGTTTTCTGTGTGGTTTTGTTCTGACGAGCTGTTACGCTGTCAGATTCCAACCTTATAATGCCAGGAAGCACTGAAACAAAATATTGGTTTTAGAGTAAACGTTTTTTTTTTTTTTGCCTGTTGAAACCATTACCACAAATATCTACCTCAGCTGAAGAAAAGATTCTCCTTGTCCACACTTGTCTTCCAGCTACGATGCTTAAAGGGTGGAAAAAAACGCAGATGAATAAACATTCGGCCCCAGAAAACCTTCCTTGTGTTTTTCTACAGATTTTCAGCTCACCGTTGAAATGAGAAACGTCAGAACCATGTTTTCAGACGCAACGACGTTTATCCAGGCAGCTGGATACAATTATCTCGTTAAGTCCATGTTCGAGGCCTTGTGCAGAGGATGTAGCTCTCCCAGACTGTAATTGATGCCAGCTAGCGATGAATTAGCACTTCTGCTAGTGTAGAGTTTTATTTCAACCATTAGATGTTGATTTAAGGCTGTACTTTCAGAATTTAGTTTCAACTAGGTTAGCTGATGACATAGCTAAGAGCTGACTTCAGTTCAGTTTTTTTTTTTGTCATATGTATGTTAACACAGGGTCAGCAATGTGTTGGACGAGAGTAGACGCAAGAAACAAGTCTCAGCAATGGAGGCCTACACAATTTGAATAAAAACAATTTATCAGTTTACTTAATAGTACAATAGCACCAACACAACGGCTGAATTAATGGCTTAGCAGCCATATCTTAGCTCTGATATTTCTTACAATCAATTAGTATTTCATTCATTCTGAATGTCTTAGTTGATTTATCACTAAATGTATAGCCTTGCATAGCTTAATTCTAAGCAGGTTTGTAGTACACTTAGCATTAGAGCTTTGCTAGCGTTTGGATCCATTTTATGTTTGTAAAAGACTCTGTTTCACTTACATAGATACAATCAAACTTTGAGCACCTTATTTACAGAAGAGTAAAGTGGTGCCTTGGTTCACTTTTAACACAATTCACATTTGTTTACATTTAGAATAGACCATTACAGTTTGTGCACTATTGCCCTTTGGCCAGGAAAAGCAAAGAAATAAAGACGTCCAATTTCATGTCATGCCCATTTTATTCATTTTTTTGAGTTCATACACACTCTAAAGCACTGTGCTGCACTGTAACTGTACCAAAGCTTAGCTTCGCTATGCTTATATAAGTGAAAATAGAATAGAATAGGATAAAAGTCTGAATTATAAAGACCAAGTGATTGATTCAGCATTAGCATTATGCTAGTTTGCAGTTATTATGCTAGTTTCCACTCTAAGATAATGACTGACTTAGCACAGACACTATATTGGCTCAACATTAAAAAAAAAAAACATGAATTTATGTTCTTTTTAGGTTAGCAAGAGGTGTTTGCGACGTTTTGGCCAGAGTTATAAGCTGTTCAGCCTGACTTGCGTTCACCTTGGTGGTCCTTCATGAATTTCCACAAATAAAGTCTCAGCATGTAGAAATGTGTTCATCATGGCAAAGTGAGAGGGAAAATATACCATAAACTGTAGGGCCAGTTCATGTAAACTCTGTTTTATTTTATTTTTTATTTCAAATGAAAACTAATGTGAGCTAGTGGTTCTTAATGTTTTTAATGGTTGTAGACTATAAACATGCACCAGCTGGATAACATTCATATTTTCTTTAGCATTACCTTGTCTGTATATTTTTTGGAAATCAACAGTAACCGCTTTATCCTGGTAGAGATCAAACCAGGGACTCTGTAGTTGTGCTGCTATTCTGTCACCCCTATACAACAGGATATGTGTGCAGGTCAACCAGCCTGATTCTGAACCATTTGAGCCAACAGTTATAATACAAAAAAAATTTTTTTTTTTGCTCACAGATATCAGTGAATGTTGACAAAAAGTGGAGCTGGCTAAACCAGGTAGCCTAGATAATTATTAGTTAATGTAGCTACTCCTAATTAAAAGCTCTAAATGAATACAATTCTATACATACTCCTCAAGTAATCTTTAAATACAATTTCTATTCTGCTTTAGATTAATGAATAGGAATGACCTAAAGGATCAAATCAGTCATAAATAAGTAATGTTTGGATCATTAAAAATAAAATAATAAAAGCCTTGGTTTCTGATATATTTTATACCTCTAGTTTCACATCATTAACAAAGAAGTTTCCTGCACGTTTTTATTAACCCATTTTTTAATTGTCTGGATGATGTGATGGAATAATTCAGCCCCCAACCACACACACAGCACTTAGGGGTGATAAACACACCAGGTGTCCTGCAAGTTCAGAACAGTGTATGTATGAACTGTATATATGAGCTATTGTCACAAAGGTGCTAAAAAGGCTAATATTTCTAGAACCTTTCTATCATTTAACAAGCATGACAAACACTGACAAAAAAACAAAAAAAAACAACGCCCATATGCTTGTTTAAAAATTGTTTCAAATTATACTTAGGTTTCGTCTTTATATCACCGCTCCAAAGGTATCAGATATTTTTTTTAGCCTCACACACTCACATTTAATAACATCTTTGTCAGGATCATGGTGGAGCATAGGAACTCCATGGATGGGACGCCAGACCATCACAGAGCACAATGCATACACACATTCACATCTAGGCGTAATTTATCTTGGCCAGTCTTCCTACAGGGATGTTTTTGGGAGATAGGAGTAAACCAAAGAATCTAGAGGAAACCTGAGACCAAAATGTAAGTCAAAATTGATTAAATATAAATTTCCATCTGTAAACAAATGGTTATTTAAATCATTATAAAACATTTTATACAAAGAAATGCACTGAAAAGTGAAGGCACAGAAGCAACACAACACTGAATTAAACCTATAGTTGTGTTTTTTTGTTTTTTCTTACTCTCACAAATGTTATTTAAAAAAAAAAAGCATTCATGAAATTCAAGCTGGAAAATCATCAACCGGATGTTTGAATTCAAAGACCAGAATTGTCAAAAGAAATATCTAAAAGAGGATTCATTTTAAGTTGATGAAGCCAATCTTTCTGTTCGTGGGACTCTGAAGCTTTCAGAACCTATTAAAACTTAAGGGAGAAAAATTAGGAACTTTAAAGCAAGACCACATGAAAGCATAGTACTTTTTTTTATATACCTTTATCCCATATTTTATTTTTTTCTACTTCATCATGCTGTGATGGAACTTTGGATGGAGGAAAAATCAGTTTAAAAATACCCCAAAATGCTATCCGACCCTGGCAATCTTGGGCAAACAGACACAGTTGCATCACAGTAACTTAGTTGCTTGGCTACCTCATATTCCTCAACATGAAAATTTCACTGATGTCACAGCATTCAATAAGGCATGAAACAATTCCAAAGCATTAGCTACAGCCTTTGTCTGGTTCACCAGCTTGTCAGCAGTGCGTTTCACCCTCTCCATCAGATTTTTGACACATAACTGGCTTCAAAACCTTTCATGGTGCAATTAAGTGAAGCCATGGTGATGTAGTTTAGTACTGAACAGGGAAGAAAAGATTCCCTTTCATTATTTTGTTATGAATTGAACATTCATGAAACCCCGTGCATTTCTTTAATTCATAATAATGATTGATATGATTCCTTGTGTTGCATAAATGGCTTTCGAAAGTGGAGCAGTTGAAAGTGAAACAAATCCACAAGGTCTTATTTTTGTACTGCGACTCTCACTGATATTGTTCTTATTTCTGTAATATTATGTAATATTTTTCCCTCCTTTCTTCCAATGTGTGTGTCCACTGCATTTCTTCAGGATTATCTCCATACATGCATTCTTTGGAGAAATCAGGTTCAAAATTTCAACGTTAGACCACAGTGCCTTTAAAGTTCTCAAATCTAATTGGTTCTATAGCAGCAGCTCAAACTGAAGTTAAATGTATGATCTATTGTTCTTTAATACATTAAAATTGCAGGTGGCAAATTACTGTGTCATAATAGGAATAAATCACTTGAGTGGTGTGCTGTTATTGGAAAGTAATCAACTATGGGGTGATAACAGTAACTCTGCTTTGCATTGGGTCACATCACACCACCATGGTGTTGATTATTTTCCTATAACAGTATGTCTCCATGTGTTTATTGCTTACATAGTAATGATAAAGGAGTGTGTATACTGGAGTTGTGTGGACCAGGCATTAGATCCTGTATCTAGTGGGATAGTTGTGTGTATGTGTGTGTGTGTGTGTGAGAGAGAGAGAGAGAGCGAGAGAGAGAGAGATGTGAGCCGCCCACGGAGCTTAACCCTGCAAGAATGTTTAATAAATTTGCAGTGTGCAGTAAAATCCCTCCTGAAAGCCCCCATTACACAAAAACGATAGCTGTGTGTGTGTGTGTGTGTGTGTGTGTGTGTGTGTGTGTGTGTGTGTGTGTGTGTGTGTGGGTGTGTGTGCCAACTGCTATGGAAGTATTTTAAAAGGCTTTGGAGATAGAGACAGCGAGAAACAAACAGATAAATTGAAATAGAGACGACACAGAGACAAAGAGACAGTCAGGGGATGACCTTTTGCTTTTAAAAGACCGCACATAGCTCATATCTAATAACCTCTGCCTCACACACACACACACACACACACATGCATACACACACAGAGAGCGACCTTCTTGTTTTGCTTCAATAAGGTGTAATCTGTGTACTGAGAATGCAGGGCTTGGTGTCTGCAGGCTGTGTGTGTGTGTGTGTGTGTGTGTGTGTGTGTGTGTGTGTGTGTTCTAAGGTATAGTTCGGAGATCTGTTTAAAAGCTTGCACAGACCACTACATCTTTTCTTTTCACATCAAAACATCTTTTATGTTAAAGATGAACCACCGTCTCATTTTAGTCTAAATCTGTCATGTCAGCAATTTATTTGCAACCTGCTCATGCACTTATCTGAAAGATTACACCTTTATTTTCTATAAATACATAAAAATACGCATCCCATCTGAACTGACATAATGGTAAAGATTCCATTATGTCCTTAGCATACATACGTTATGGTCATGTGACCTAGCAATCAAACACAAAGTGCGCAGCCATGAGCTCTACATCAAGCAATTATAATAAAGGTCAAAACAATCAGTTTGTATCAGATCATAATTACCACAGACATCCTCCAGCAACAATGTTTAACAGGCAGAGTATGTCTGGAAATCTTATCCTGACATGTATAGCACTGCAGTCCCTGACAGGATCCCTGCGTTTTGTCACCTTAATCCGGAAGTGTTTGTTTTGCAGTCTTCAGCCTTCTTCTACAAAACTGTGTCTAGAGCTTTCCACTGTTCATCACATTTGCTGAGGTCTCCAGAGTACAGTTAGGGAAATAACACAGATACTAGCTAAGATTTTTTTTCCCTGACCATTAAGCAATGTTGATGGACTCAGGGCCAATAATTTTGAGACAAGTAAATTGTAGTAGAAAAAAAATAATGTTGCAGTCATAGGTCATGAGCCTGAATCATCATTTAAGACAGGGCTATTCAACTTAAATTTTAAGACATAGCTTAAAAACAATTCTGCATTGCTTCTGTTATCATGACAATATGTCCAGCCTGGGAATTATTGATGTTAGCTAAAACAAATTGACTGTTGGTTTTGGCTGTAACATTGTGTTATAACCGTCAATGCAGCTCTCATCATATAAAGAATGAAAGTATAGAGCTGTTCCATTATATCCTTAAGCAGCTCCTACTGAAATCACAGTGCTGTCGAATTCTTGATTCTAATTGGTCAGAGAGAGAGAGAGAGAGAGAGAGAGAGAGAGAGCCCTATACTACTGGAACAATGTTCTCTGGTCAGGTAAAATAATACGTAACTCTTTTGCCATAATGATCAGTGCTATGTATGGAGGAAAAAGGGTGAAGCTTATAATACAAAGAACTCCATCCCAACTGTGAAGCATGGAGGTGGCAGCATTATGTTGTAGGGGTATTGTGGTGGTGGATGCGTATGAGCTGGTGAACTTTCTGGTGTTTGGTGTGTAAATACTGATGGATATTCTGGTAGTAGGTGTGTGTATGCTGGTGTAGGTTCTGGAAGTAGGTGTGTATATTCTGGTGAAAGTTTTGGTGTTGGGTGTGTATATGGTGGTGAAGGTTCTGGTGTTGGGTGTGTATATGCTGGTGAAGGTTCTGGTGTTGGGTGTGTATATGCTGGTGAAGGTT
>JAQMYM010000008.1:16269766-16285587 GCA_030014255.1 Parauchenoglanis ngamensis | reverse complement strand
CGATGGGTGTGAGTGCAACGGGACGATAGTCATTGAGGCAGGACACTGGAGACTTCTTTGGCACAGGAACGATGGTGATGAATTTCATGTGATATTAGAGTCATCCCAGGTGTAGAATGGTTATTCCTGGTTATTCCTGTCTCCAATAGACAGGAGATGCTTGCCTGATTTCAGCAGGCTGAGCAATCCATTGCTGGGGTGGGTAGAGTCGTTGATGGTTTTTATTGCCCTGTCTCTGCACATGCTGGGGTAGATGTCCTGCAGGGAGGGCAGGGCAGAACTGGAGATGCGCACTGCTGAACGTACCACTCTCTGCAGGGCTTTCCGGTCTTGGGTGGAACAGTTCCCTAACCAGGATCTGACACCAGGATTGTGCCAGTGTAAAAGGTTTTCAGGATTGCTAGGCAGACCTTGAATTTCCTCAAATGCCCCAGGTGGTAGAGACACTACCTAGGCTTAGCGACCTGAGGATGGACATGCAGTGACCACGTCAGGTCCTCGGTGATGTACTGAGACCCCATTTATGCTGTGGGGCTTGAAGGTGGTCAGGTGGTAGAGATGCTGCCTAGCCTTAGCAATCTGAGTATGGAAATGCAGTGACCACGTCAGGTCCTTGGTGATGTACTGCGACCCCATTTATGCTGTGGGGCTTGAAGGTGGTCTGCTGCTTCTGACTGAAGTCCACAACTAGCTCCTTGGTCTACTTGCACCACACCCAAACACCCAACTAAAAATGTGGGGCACAGAGAGCAGCATCCCATGCCATGTGAAGGCAACCAATTAGAGAGCAGCCTCATGTCCTGGACTTACTGGAGTTGCTGGACTTACATAGACACTCATTTGGCCAGCACCTGTCACCCAGAAAGTATATGTATTAACGCAGGAATTAAACAAAAACCATTTTTTCATCAATGCTGACAGGTACTGAGAGACCAGGCATATTGTACGAGTAAACAATTTTTATTTCATAATTATTTCTCAGTATTTAATTAATTTATTAGATTAGTGGCCAGTATAAGAGGGACTATAGTGCAGGTATAAAGGAAATAAAGCAATCTCGCATAGTTCCACTTGTTGCTGTCTAAGTGAGAGAGGGAGGTGTACAGAACCTCATTAGTAATGACCGGCTTAATAATACCAAAATTCCTCAACCATCTCGTCTGCTCGTTCAGGGTGATGGGGTGACGATTACTTTACTACACAGCTAAGTTTTATGTGTGAAAATATTGTGGATCTGGTTCGTTTCAGCAGATTTTGTTTGTAATGACCGTTACCGTGGGATTTGACATCTGTTCACTCTATTCCCACGTATAAACTCCAAACACTCTGTCCAAAGTCTGTTTCAGCTCAAGCAGAGCTGTTAAAAGCCTTCACGTGTCATTCTTGCATGAAATCATTTATGTGCTTAATTTCTCTTGGTGGATTCCATACCAAGAGAGAAAGACACAGACATACAGCCCTTCGATTCAGTTATCCAATGTCAATCCGGTGTCTCCAGCCAGGAGTCTAGGAGTCTATAACCCTAATGAGGCATGCAGTCTGAAAAAATAGGATTCTTTAAGCGTTCTTTTGTGAAGTTAAAAGTTCTAAGCTTATTAAAAGGTTTCAAGCCTTCACCTTTAAAGGAAACACATTAGATATGTTTATATCAAATATTTGTGATGTGATTAGTGATTCCTAATCACCTTTTGAATTCCATAAAAGACAAAAGGGTGGGTCATTGTTAGTGTCATTGCCTTGGTAACGCTTGTCCGTGGATTTGGGGGCGGAGCTTCTGAAAGAGCACTGAAGGGTTCAAATATCAACAAACTTTTTCCGGAATCATTGATTCCCACTTTGAGTGAGGTGGAAAGAAAATGGTTTGACAAATAAAAACAGCGAAAAAAAAATATGTGTGTTGGTGTCTGTCAGCCAGAAAGTGCTGGGAAAGCAGGAAGTCATGCACTACATTAAGGAGTATATGACACATTGCAGCTTGAGACATACCAGATCGGTCATTTATTGTGCACTTAGTGTTGACTCTAATCAAGTGTTGCACAGCATTCAAAGAAGATTTTCTTAATCAATCTGAATTAAATGACTAGTCGTCTTTATTTTAATTTATGGATTTGTGTTTTGTTGCTTTCTATTGAATATTTCTTTAGTTAATACATTAATATTAAATGTCTGGCTTTTACAAAATTTGTGTGTGTGATTGAAATACAAAAGCTATTTAAAGTTAACATCATAATCCATATATAAAGAGCAGTAACTCGTCTCAAATATATGATTTGAAGTCGATTGAGTTCTACAATAGTTAGACTTCTTATGTGTAAATTTGTACACACTTTAACCAAACCAACATCTTGGAGCGCATGTTAATTATAAAGCATTTTGTTCTAGGTGAATTTGTCCTTTACGGGTTCTAGATTTGTACCTGTTCCTGGGGTGCAGCACCCAAACAGAAAGCTTGACACCGGTTCTGTCTCCGCAACCATTTTATTGAGGTGTTGGGATTTATATTCTCCCATTTTGCTGCAACAAACCTTTATTCACTGAGCAAGTACATGATCAGTGACCTGCTCTGTTTTCTTTTAAATCTCACTATGATAAAGTGAGATTGGAATAGACCACCACAGAGATCTACGTTAAATAAAAATCCATTCGATTTCCCAACCTGTAACATCCACACTTCATAAATACAGATGATTCATACACACTTTCTATATCTGATTCCTGATTACAGCTCATTCATAAGCAGAAAAGTGATGGTGTCAGAGGCACCTTTCTCTAATCTCTGCTTTCTCTCATTCTCACTTACTCATCTCTGTCTATTTCTTGTTCTCCGTCTTTCTTGCTCTCCATTTCTGTCACTTTGGGATGAAAAATGGCAACCAAACGGATGCACAGTCAGTCTGTCCAACTTAAACAGCTTCAGTGCCAAATCTATTCCATCCATCATCTTGCATCCATGTTACAGTGTGTGTGTGTGTGTGTGTGTGTTTGTATGTGTTGGCAGGAAGGTGTGGACAGAAGTTCTAAGATGATTTGTTATTGATAAACAAGTATATCATACTATCCCTCCCTCTCCATTCCCCAATGATCTAGTTGTTCCTATCTCTTTTCAGCTTTTTGTTACATCTTATTTTATGTGTCACCATTTTGAGACTCAATTTTAATTTCCACTCTTTCTCCATTCTCATAGTCTTATTCAGTTCAGGACTTTTACCTTAGATGCAGAATGGACATATTGCAAATACGCTCACCAAACGTCACAGGACATTGGCTGGTGCGAGCTGACAGGAAGGCTATGGTGACTCAAATAATCACACACGGAAAAAGCATGTCAGAAAGCGCAATACGTTGAACTTTGATATGAGATATCAATTAGTTTGAACATTGCATTATTAGCAAAAGATGCTCACCAGAAATGCTGACAATATTGGGAAATTTCTACCAGGTGATATTTCCATTGTATTTACATTTAAGTGTGCCGTTGGTGATTATTTCAGTATATTCAAGCAACTTCTGATATTTTGCTTATGTGCGATGTTGACTTTGACCCTATAGCTTTCCATATGTACAGTCATATAACTGCAAATAGCCATTTAAGGCTGAATGCAGTTTTAGTACACTTAAAGTTCACAGTATTGCACTTTTAAAGCAATGTCTCCAAACATGACTCCATGTTTAACCAATACTAGGTTTTTAAGGACCATAAAACCCAAATGTGGAGCAACAGCCTGTGTTCAGAGTCATGATCGTTGACCTTTGATCATGGTCATGACATTTGGTCTGACAGCTCATCATGCACAGATATGCTGTTTCCTGTGTTTTCCACAGATCAAGTGGGTACCACTTTCCTTAAAAATTTTATCACAAAATGTAGAGCCACACACATATACAGCTCCATATAGTTTTTATAGTTTTAATTTGCTTAGTTGACACTTTTCCAGGACACACACGCACACACACACACACACACACATACACACACACACACACACACACGCAAAACTATGACTGCTAAAAAGCTCAGTGTGGGTTGATGTTTACATTCTTGTGTAACTCACTGACAGTGCACACTAAGTTACCAGTATAAACTTGAGTCATCACTTTCCATAGGCTAGTGCACCACACACACACACACACACACACACACACACACACAGGTTGCTCCCTTAAAGCTTCTTACACTGTACGCCTTTCATCTTGACAGTGCAAACAAAAATAAATTAATTAATTCATGAATAAATTCAGAACTGTTAGATCATTTCTAACAGGAGCCGAAATATAGGACCTAAATTCTTAGCCTAAAATGAAAAACAATTAACATTCATTAATTAATATAACCCTGCTGTCTTAGCAAAAAATTTGAACTCACCGATAATTAGAAAGATGAGTTTCATTAGTTTGTAAAAACACTAAATGTGTTGATTAATTAATCAGCTATTCAACAAGTTAGCAAAATTGTTAGCTAGTTTCACTTTCCATGATAGTTTAGCTTTCTTATTTACTTTGTTATTTACGTGGTTCCACTAGTAAAATTTGATCTCTGCTACGACCAGCATCTAAAGAGTAGCAATAGCAAGATGTCATCACTTTATTGCACCATAGAACTATCATAAGAGAATCTTAAGGCAAGCTTACGTTGTGCAATGGTGAAGCTGATTGTTTTTTAAACTGCAACACTGGAAGTAAACCTAATATCCAGCGCTAAGCTGTCCCACAGCCTTGGGGCAACAGCTGCAAACCACCATCATACTCGTGGAACGGCCAAAAGCAGCTGACCTGAAGATCTCAGAGACCAGGGGAACAAATCAGTGATCAGTGATGTAGGGAGGTGCAAGTCCATGAAGGGCTTTAAAAACAAATGTACCCTTCTTTTAATATGGATATGCATCTAGCAACTGCATTCTTTACAATCTGCTAAAGAGGATTTATTAACAGCTATATACCAGGATTATGGTAGTCTAAACTAGATCAAGTAAACATATATATCACTTTTTCCAAGTTGTGAAAATAGAAAATGGGATTGATTTTCAGCAATTATTCCAAGTTGAAAGAATCAGCTCTTGACAGCAGAGTTACTTCAATATGATTTTATTTTATTTACTAGCTTTAAAAATCTCCGTATTTCAATTTTATGCTACTTCTGTATAGAGCCTGGTCTTGAGCCATTTTCTGTATTCACCTGGACACTCTGATTAATTGGCACATCTACTTGGACCTGTTCCGGTCTTGGGAATTGGCCTCGCTAAATATGGTCTCGATCTCGATCCAGAGTTTGTAAAATTAATGTTCATGTTTACATCTTTTCTTTTCGCATGCACAAGGTTTGACAAGAAGTGATTCCTTCTTCTAGAAAACCTAGCCTAATCATTGGCTCAATGCATGAATGAAGCCAAGTTGTTGAAGTAAAGACTTGGCCTCAAAAAGAAAAAGATCTGTTGTCTCGATCTTAAGGTCATTTGGACCTGATCTCAACTCATTTAAGACTTTGACTCTATCTTGGTTACCCTTGACCTTGGACTAGTCAAGAGTGGTCTTGACTACAGTAGGGGACTATGGTCACTGAAAGCTGTTTGTTCCATTCAAACTCATCAAACGAGCCAGCTCACAATCATACTATTCAAAGTCCAATAAAATTCGGTTGTGACCTCTTGTTAATTAGTTAACTGTGACTAACTGCATCAGAAATATACCATATAAGTCCAGCTTTTATTTGTATTATTTGACACACGGCAAACTTATAAGACTCCACTGAAAAGCAGTAAGGCATCACGAAGCCTAAAGAGGGGCAAAACAAGCCAAATTTTAAGTACTTTAGGTGAATTAACCGAATAGCACAAAGATTATTAAGATAAACTCTACTGTCTTGTCTTAGCTTAGCTAGCACGCTTACTAAATAAAAAAAATACGGTTAGCTAGTAAAACTCCATTGTTTCTTTTGCTATTATTCATGTTGGCTTAGCTAGCATTATTAAGTATTTTGTTACTTCACTGTGTTATTTATGTAATTCTACTAGTAAAAAGAAAGTTGTAAATATAATGGCACAGTTCGCCATACAAGTCCCTGTTAGCTGTTACAATTGAGATAATAACATATTTGAAAGAGCACATCATCCTATAGCCGGAACTACTTTCCGAGTCGTGGTGTTATAAAAAATTAAAAAATTAAAAAACACACATACCTTCTAACCAATCAGATTCGAGCATACCATGCTGTGGTATAAGACATACTATATGTTTAGTAAGAACTGCTACTGCTTTTACTACTAACAATTTGGTAGCATTTTTATTTAGTAATGTAGGCTACGTACCAGCTGAAATTCCAACACTATCATCTACTAACCCTTGTAAATCCATCACTTGCTATTCTGCACTCAAGAGTAGGAAATTTAGACTCATCCCTAATTAGAAACAGATGGACAAGTAAATTTATTATGGCTTTAACACACACACTGAGAGCACTGTGTCAGAGGTCAGAGGTTAACCCAGTTACCGTGGCTACATTGATCTCTCTCACACACATGCATACACAAAGTTTTGGCACTATTTCATGCTAATAGTTAACAGAACAGCCGAGTATGTCCAGAACACTCTTGGACACATTGAGATGACAGCTCTTACGTTCAATTATACACTCACCAATGTGTCGCCGAGAAAAAGTCCAGGTGATCTTCAGCTGTTCAGATTTGGTGAGCCTCAGATTCTGGTTCTTGACTGACAGGAGTGGAACCCAATGTGGTCTTCTGCTGTTGTAGCCCATCTGCCTCGAGATTCAATGTGTTGACATGCTTTTCTGCTCACCGCGTTTGTAAAGAGTGATTATTTGTGTTATCGTAGACGTCATGTCCGCTGAAACCGGTCCGGCCGTTCTCCTCTGACCTCTCTCCTCAAGACGTTTCTGGCGTTTCTTATACGGAACCGCTGCTCACTGGATGTTATCTTGTTTTTTGTGGAAATCTGCATGATTTTATGCACTGCTGCTACATGCTTGGCTCATTGGATAACGGCATGAATGAGCACGTGTTCCTATTAAAGTGGATGGTGAGAGTACTGTTAAATTCCCACATCTGATTGGTCAGAAGGCGTTGATTAGTTTTCAATAACACCAGCTCTAATTGTAGTTGACTGTAAGGCAAATCACAGGTTTATGTTAATGCGCAAGCTCTGTCTAATATGTTATCATTTCTTACACACGGACTCGTCTGTGTTCAACATACCCATAAAACCCCTGTCATGACACAAATACAGTAACATCAACTCGCACGTATAAACCAGGCCTTTGTCGGCTTCACCTCTTTGAGAAGGTGAAGCCGTAAGCAGATACTGTGCTGATAAAGCATGATAGGCTTGGATGATTATCATACCTGGATTGTATCGTATCATTACAGCCAGATGGATTTGTGAGGTTTTGGTTTTGGTGCTGATTTGGGTGTGCAGTCGCCGTCACACTCCGATTAAGCTCATGTTTTAAATGGCTAAAAGGGATTGCAAACCTCGCACACTAATCACACACACACATAAAGTGAGAAACAAGTTTCTGAAGTCATGCTCCAATGGTTCTGCACCGGTGGGGATGGACGCTTAGACTTTCTCAAATATGGAAAAACTTTCTGGATATTGTGTGTAGGAGAGAGGGAGAGAGATGTGTGACCGATAAGGCAAAGGAGACGGAGTTTCATAAAGCCCTCTTAAGCCAAGTCGCGTGACTGGACGCTGTTGTGGAAAGACAAAGTCACGGTGTGTGCATGTGTGTGTGTGTATATGTGTGAGGTTTTATATGATGCTTGCCACCTCGCTATAAGCTCTTTATCTTTATTAATCATCTCTCTCTCTCTCGCTTTCTTTACACACACATACACACTCACAAACACACACACACATCTCACTTCCTTTATAATCCCTGCCAGACAATCTGCTGTATGTGTGTGTGTTTACATCTCTCTATGTATCCTTTTACCCTTATTGTGCAGAGGAAACACACACACACACACACACACACACACACACACTTTAAGTGTCAGCACCAAATGCTAGAATTTCTGTGTTGTTAGTGTTACCTACTTAAATACTAGTACACATATGCTAGGTCACAATTAGCACACTTTGTGGATGTTTAATTGTAATACTTTGTTCATACAGAGTGACTCCCTCAGATGAAAGGACCGAGTGGTACAGAGAACCGAGAACGCTACTATTCTGTAAACACTAACCAGAAGGTAAATGTTTAGGGCGGCCATTTTCTTTTTCAAAACTTTCAGTTGTGCATGTTACTGTGCATGAATCTGTTCTCAACATTTACAACCTTTCAAACATCCTAATACTACATAGTCAAGTACATAGGGTGTAGTGTAAGAACGTAGGGCGCAATGCGTGATAAGAGGTGGGACGTCTTTCTCTCACATTTTTACTTCACATTTTTGGAGAAGGTTTGTTTCTTTGGTAACAGGCCACTGTTTGGGGTGTGTGTGTGTGTGTGTGTGCGTGTGTGCAAATATTATATGTTAATATCATAGATTACTAAAAATAGTAAAGACCCGATAAAAAAACACTGAAATTATTACTTACTTGAGTACTTATTTATTTATTTACCTAGTTATGGTATAATGGTATAAATAGCTAATATAATTATTTATGTATTAAGTAACATATGATACTTATGTGCTTCTTAATTTACAAATTTATTTATTTATGCAATAATGTTTCTATGTACAGTATATGTGTATTTCCATGCATGCGTGTATTTCTGCAATTAATTGCTCGCTTGTGTACTTCTTTTCTTACTTTACTTACGTTACTTACTTTTTTATTTATTGAACTTGATTAAATGTATTTTTTTTTACTAAATTAAATGCATTCTTACTTATTTACCCAATACACACAGACCTTTTTACCTTCTCTGTACTATTCATTTACATAATTAGTACTTAATTAATACTAATTACTTAGTAATTATGCAACATAATTAGTACTTACTTATGAATGTATCTAAACACTTCTTTAGTTATCTGATTGTTTTTTATCAGTCTCTGTGTGTGTGTGTGTGTGTGTGTGTGTCATGAGTAAACTTTGCCTGCTGTGGATGAAACCTAAAATATTTGGATTTTATCGGCAGTGAGAGCTGAATCACAGCGAGACTTAGTCATTGTTGAAGCTATTCACCACATTCTGTATGTGTATGTGTGTGTGTGTGTGTGTGTGTGTGTGTGTGTGTGTGTGCTCGTGCATCTCTACTCCTAAGACACGTGTGTTGAGTTAAAATCAATTCCCACTTACTTGTGTATGTGTGTTTGTCTTTCTGTCTATTTGTCGGCTTCAGTTAGTCACTAGAAGAGTCAAAAAGTACACACACACACACACACACACACACACACAAATCTTGATGTTTTACTTACTATTACTATTACTGTTAATAATAATAATAATAATAATGATATGAATGACTCATTTTGTAATGAGATGTGTGTAAAGTTGTGTACATGTAGTTTGCAGATTTCACTGCTGTAATTAAAACCATATTCTGTTTATATTTCATAAAACTAATACACCAGTGCCATCTGCTGCTCACAAGTGCATACTGTCTCATCTAATTACCTCACCCTAGTGGTTTGTGTTTAAATATCTATCTGTCTGTCTGTCTATCTATCTATCTATCTATCTATCTATGTTACACAGTTCTCTTTTTTACACTACATTGCACACTTCCTAAATATTTTAGAGGAGCTCAGAGCATGTGTTGTTTCCTGTAGCTTCATGTTGTTCTGTGTAACCTAAAGATATTAATATTTTCTAAGTATTATAAAGTTAAAGTTTACACACAAATTAACATTTATCTTAACTACAAGAGATTAGCCATGACATTTGTCCAAATTTAGCTTCTGAAGTTTTCACATTCATGCTATCAGGCTACTAATGTGGCTAGTAAATAGCCAATTAGTATTAAGCTAACTGCATTCTGGTATCATCACACACACACACACACACACACCCCATGTTGAAATGTTCAACCTTCTGTTTGGTTGTGTGAATATGTGTGTATATGTGAATTTTGTGCTTTAGAATTTTGACTAAAAAAGCTTATATTATTTGTTAGCTACGTTAGCCATGAAGCTTACCAGGAATCAAGAAGCAAAATCTAGTCACGCAACATTTCTACAGTTGAGGATAGTTGATATGATACATTATGAAGCTCATCTCTAATAAGCCTAATGATTGCTAGAAAACTAGCAAACAGGTTCTAGCTAATCACCATGTAAATCATTCTTGTCTGGTTAATTCTACATTGAGTAATTAGCTTTATGCTAACAGCATCACACAGATTTGCTTAGGGAGTCTCAAAAACATTTAAAGGCACAATCTGCTGATGCTGAGACGATGCAAATGGAAAGATGTAGGACAGTGTGTGTGTGTGGGGGGGGGGGGGGTATGTGCCTATATGAACAGAGCACCATTGTAACACCAATAAAACAGTCATAAAAGTATATTTAGGAGTGTGTATATCATCGGCTAGCAAGATTTTCTGCCCCAGTGCTGATGTGTAAATGGCCATGAGCTCAAATTTATTTTACGCAGCAGTATGAAGTGTCCCTAAAGTATGCACTAATAAGAAATGGTCTAGAAATAGTTATTCATGCTAAAGAGTAATAAAACTCATGGTTGGATTTTAGCACCTGGAAATACATTCATTAACATAGTGTGGTTCATTTGGGACAGACGATGCAAGGTGTGTGTGTGTGTGTGAGAGAGAGATAGAGAGAGAGAAAGAATGTGTGTGTGTGTGTGTCCAAGTCTCTGTCCACTTGGGATTTTTAGAATAATGATGTGTGTGTATATAACACTGCTGTAACTCTGGGTGTAGTTTTATGCAGTCAGGAAACAGGGGTGTGTCAGGTGATATGTAGTGGAGTGTGTCCTGGGTGATTGGGTGTAAATCGTGCCAGACTTAAAAAAAAGTGCCAGACTTAAAAAAAAATAAACAAGGAGCCATTAAGGCAAGAGTCAATACAGCCGTTTCTCAAATATTATATTTGCTTATAATTTGACGTGCAAATGTAAAAATTGTATGAGTGTCCTATGGTTAGTAGACGTCTGTGATGAAGTAAAGTGCAATATGTGACATAGTGATGCACAAAACACTGCTGTGTAAATTAGTGATCTGAGTAATGTAACAAGGTGTAATGTATTTAAATTTACGAGGTAGTGAAGTGTACACAGTAGTGATGTGTGTGTAGTGAAATGTGTAAAGAACTATGTGAAATAGTTAAGCGTATGGAAGGATGTAAAAGAGCGAATTGAAATGTGTAAAGTTAGGAAGTGTGTAAAATGGTGAAGTGTTTGATGTAGTAAATTGTGTAAAATAGTGAAGTATGTAAAGCCATGAAGTGTGTAAAAAAGTAACGTATATAAAGTTGTGAAATCTGAGATGTAGTGAAGCATGTCAAATGTGTTTACAGTAGTGAAAAGAACTGTGTGGGATAGTTAACTGTGTAAAGTAGTGAAGCATGTAGTGTATATGAAGTGTATAAAGTTATGAATTGTGTAAAATTGTGAAGTATTAAAAGTAAGGAAGTATGTAAAAAAGTAAAGGGGAAATATCTGCTCATGTTGGGATATAGCAATTTGTGTAATTTCTATAAAATAATGTATGTGTAAAGTATTGATATGTGTAAAATATGAGTAAAATGATGGAGTGTTTAAAGTAGTGACTTGTATAAAGTTATGAATTGTGTAAAATAGTTCAATGTTTAAAGCCGTGAGCTGTGGAATGTAGTGAAGTGTGTAAAGTAGTGGTGTGTAAAACAGTAAAGTGTTTAAAGCTGTGACTTGTGGGCTGTAGTAAGGTGTGTATAGTATAGTGTGAAGTATGTAAAGTAGTGAAATGTGTAAAGTAGGGAAGTGTAAACAGCAAAAGAAGTAAGTAAACTATTGAAGTATGTAAAGTGGTGTAAAGGAGTGTTGTGTGAAATAGTAAAATGTTTAATGTAGTGAAATGTGTAATATAGTAAAGTGTTTACAGTACTGTAGGGGAATGAGGTAAAACAGTGACGTGTAGATTCATGTAAAGAATGAATAATGTAATGAAGTTTACTGCAGTAGCAAAGTGTGTAGTGGATTTTGTAAAGTACTGAGGCATATAATGCTTTGAGATGTTTACAAGGTAGTGAAGTGTGTAAAAGTAAAATGTGTGCAGCACTGAAGTGTGTTAAGTAGTGAAGGATGCAAGTATGTAATACTAAATTGTGTAAATTAGCAAAATTATCTGTTCTGTGTCACGTAATAAAACATTGGGGGAATGAGCATATTGGGAGAAATAGTTTTATTAAAGGTCACTAGTTTGGGATTTTCCCTTGTGCAGTAGTAGACACTTTGAAATCGTGCATGACGCGTCTCCAGACTTCATGGTGGTTTAAGATATCCGTCCTCATGACAATCCACCTGAAAACCACATACTTTATATCTTAAAATAGCAACTTACTTTGTGGCCTGCATTAATGTGAAACAGTCACATAAGAAATAATTACAGAAATATGAGCTTTAGGAATATTATTTGTTTGTGGCTGTGTGTGTACCTGGTGTGATGTGAATTTGCTAAAGAGTTCCTGGTATCTTTCTTTCCATTTGTCTGCCTCTACCTGCAGGTCCAACATGGCATCTACGTCCCATCTAGAAGGAAGGAACTAATCTTTAAAAAAATATTCTTGCTCTTCACTCCTCACTTCCTATGCATTTAAAGAACTCCTTCAATGTTACCTGCTGCAATGCATTTTGGGTTGCGTATCTTCACTGATAGTCTCAGATTTAGATTTTTTTCTGAGATCCAGCAATTCTTCCTGTAACCTGTTCACCTGCAGAACCAGGGCCTCCTTCTCATCATTCAGGCAGTCCTTAAACCTACACACACACACACACACACACACAAAATTTCCAAGAAAGAACAAAATGTTGCTGGATTTCCATCAGCTACTGGTTACAGCAACACAATGTTGCTTCATCATTATTTACACACTAAGACACACACATATACACACACATACACACCTTTTGATGCAGCATATCCAGTTACGTTGTTGTTCACACAACCACTCAACCTGCTCGGCCATCTCTCTGAGTTTGCGTACACTAGCTGTGTTTTCACGCTGCAGTTCCAGCACTGTCTTCTGGTGGGTGCTGTTCTGCTCACTTAACTCCTGCTGCAATGCATCATGGGCCTTCTGCAGCTCCTGCAGGTCATGTGACCTACTGACCAATCAGAATACAGCACAGTAGGTGCATTCTCTGTGTTAATATGTACTCACGTAAACAAACAAATAAATTCAACATACATAGTCCTTAACATGAACGCACACAGATTAACAAATCCAACCTAAAATATAAAAGCAAATACATAATTTAACTGTCTAATCAGGAATGAGAGCAGTCTGAATATTAAAATGAGTTGTGTAAGTGTTACCTCTCCAGCTCTTTCTGCAGATTTTCTATATGATTGGCATGGACCTGGGCCTCCTGGTGGACCTGCGCCTCCAGGCCCTCTGCTTTTTTGGTTGCATTTTGGGCTTCCTGGTGGAGCTCATCCACAAAGCCCAATAGCTGCTTCTCACTGGATTGTAGGTATTCCAGCTCTGAGTTTATTGACTCCAAGTGAACACTTAAGAGAGCCGCATCACTTGGGCTCACAGTAGGCTACATGTGTAAAAACACACACACACACACACACACACACACGCACACACACAATTAATTAATACTATGCCTACATCTAAATTAAACATTAACTACAGTAAGTAAAAGGAAACACAGACACACACAAACACACACACACACACACACACACACACACACACACAGAGAGAGAGAAACACACTACATTCCACAGGAACACACACATAAAATAAAATAAAGTCTGCCTTTTTATTACCATCATTCCTTTCTCAACATGTTGCATTAAAACAGAGGAGAAAGGTAGAAAATTTCACATGTAGCATTATTTTATATGTCATTAAACACACAGATAATGAGATATGACATTCTATGATGACTGTTTATATGAAACTCAAACATTTATTAAAAAACTACATTTATTAGGCAGAACAAGTCCAAACACAGCAGTGATGTGGTGAAGAGGTGCAGCAGCTGCTAAAGGAAAGGAACACCGCCTTCAGATATGGTGATAAGGTTCTCTACAGCGTAGCGCGAACCAATCTGAAGAGAGACATCAGAATGGCTAAGAGGGACTACAGGAAGAGGAGCACCTGGACAGTAACAACATCAGGCAGGTTTGGCAGGGAGTCCAGCACATAACAAACTACAGGACTAGTCATGGAGCTGCTAAAGGCGATGCCTCAATAGCAGAGGAGCTGAATTACTTCTTTGCTCGGTTGGAGGTGGAATCACCAGAGGCAGCTACTATACATGCAGCGGCAGCCCACACCAACATCTCACTCACCTTTAGGGTGGAGGAACATGAGGTAAGACGCTCACTCCAGGCTGTCATGCCCAGGAAGGCAGCAGGTCCTGATGGCGTCCCTGGATGTGTGCTGAGGAACTGTGCAGAGCAGCTGGCCGGGGTCTTTACAAAGATCTTCAACTTGTTACTGTCCCAGGCTTCAGTTCCTCCCTGTCTGAAATCCTCCACTAGAGTCCAGGTACCAAAAAAATCACCCATAAGCTGCCTGAATGACTATCGGCCAGTAGCGCTCACCCCGGTGCTGCTGAAGTGCTTTGAGAGACTGGTTCGGAGTCATATAATGTCCTTCATCCCTCCCAACTTCGATGTACACCAAGGCTAACAGGGCTAATAGGTCTACTGAGGACACTGTTGCTGTTGCTCTCCATGCTACCCTGTCCCACCTGGAGCTTCAGGGGAGCTATGCACATCTCCTCTTTATTGACTTTAGCTCTGCTTTTAACACCATTCTCCCTCACAGATTGTTGTGCAAGCTGTTAGCCCTCGGTCTCCCACATTCCACCTGTCTATGGAATAAAAGACCTCCTGACAGAACGCACACAGAGGGTTAAGGTTGGTCCCCACATCTCCTCGGCCATCAGCATCAGCACTGGCTCCCCTCAGGGCTGTGTACTGAGCCCCCTGCTCTTCTCGTTGTACACACATGACTGCACCCCCGCCCACCACAGCAACACCATCGTCAAATTTGCAGACGACACCACTGTGGTAGGGCTTATCTCAGGGGGGGATGAATCCACCTACAGGGACAAAGTGGAGCGGCTGACCGCGTGGTGCACAGACAACAACCTGTTCCTGAATACAACCAAGACCAAGGAGATCATCTTGGAGTTCAGGAAAAAGAAAATGGACATTAAACCACTTCACATTAGAGGGGACTGCGTGGAGAGAGTGTCAGACTTCTGCTTCCTGGGAGTTCACATCACGGAGGACTTGTCCTGTGGTGTGGACACAGCAGAGCTGACAAAGAAGGCTCAGCAGAGGCTCTACTTTCTGAGAGTCCTCAGGAAAAATAACATCCCCCAAAAATTGCTGGTGTCCTTCTATCACTGTTCTATTGAGAGCATACTGTGCTACTGCCTGTGTGTGGTTTTCCAGCTGCACAACAGCGCAGAGGAAATCACTTCAGCGGATCATAAAGTCTGCCCAGAAGATCCTCGACTGTCCTTTACTTTCCCTGGATGAACTGCATAGCTCTTGTTGTCTCAGAAAAGCGGAAAACATCCTAAAAGTCTCCTCACACCCCTCTCATGACTCATTCCAACTGCTGCCGTCAGGCAAAAGATACAGGAACCTCAAAACAAAGACTAATAGACTGAAAAACAGTTTCTATCCTGCTGCTATTAGGGCATTGAATGACACCTAATCACCA
>JAQMYM010000008.1:16257179-16267569 GCA_030014255.1 Parauchenoglanis ngamensis | reverse complement strand
GTCAGACTTCCGCTTCCTGGGAGTTCACATCACGGAGGACTTGTCCTGGGGTGTGAACACAGCAGAGCTGACAAAGAAGGCTCAGCAGAGGCTCTACTTCCTGAGAGTCCTCAGGAAAAATAACATCCCCCAAAAAATGCTGGTGTCCATCTAGCGTTGTTCTGTTGAGAGCATACTGTGCTACTGCCCGTGTGTGTGGTTCTCCAGCTGCACAACAGCGCAGAGGAAATCACTTCAGCGGATCGTAAACTCTGCCCAGAAGATCATTGGCTGTCCTTTACTTTCCCTAGATGAACTGCACAGCTCTTGCTGTCTCAGAAAAGCGGAAAACATCCTGAAAGACTCCTCACACTCGTCTCATGACTTATTCCAACTGCTGCCGTCAGGCAAAAGACACAGAAGCATCAAAACAAGTACTAATAGACTGAAGAACAGTTTCTATCCTGTTGCTATTAGGGCACTGCATGACACCTAATCACCACCCCCACACCTTAACTGCTATAGATACAATCTCGTGCAATATGTCTTATGTGCAATAAAGTTTTTTATTTATTTATTTATTTATTTGTGAATCATGTTCATTCTTATTCTAATCAATATTCTCTTAAGCCGCAGGGACTGCACCTAATTTCGTTGTACCTGTTACACTGGCAATAAAGATATTCTGATTCTGATGCTCTTCACATACACACCTGTCCCAAGCATCTGCAAGGCTGCTGTTTAATTGAGATTTTTACTTCCAGCTTTCACAGTTCTTGTAGTATATTGTGTTGTGTTAGGAACATACTAGCAGGCTGCAAATGCCTATAACATTCAGTTACACATTAATAATAGTTCAGGGTATTTCATGGAAGGTACCTGTGGGTTTTGGAGTTTTTCGAGCAGGTCCTGGATGATGGTTTCTTTCTGATGGAGCTGCAAACACACAGTTTCCAATTCTAACTGCAGGACCCGCACTCTCTCTCTGGATAACACACACTCTCTCTCCAACGCTGCTACACACGCACGCACATATAATCCTTGTGTTAAATTTAAACACTCAGACTGTATACAAAAATATAACTGAGGGATATTTACATCATACAGGACAAGGACTACTTGGTCTTGTGAGCTAATAGGAACCAAGAAGGAAGGACTGTGGTCTCTTTGGCTGGTCAAAAAAATAGGAGGGAGCTTCTCCTTGTTAACTAGGGGCCACACCAGGCTGGACCTTTGCCTTGCTGTTTTCATGATGTTACTTGGCAAACATCTGAAAAAATGTGCCTTCCACGGGTGGTAAAAATTCTGCTAAGATTTCCTGGTTACAAATATTGGCACCTCTGAATAAGATTCATTGGGATATAAAGAAATTATCGGCAAATTAACAAAACTTATTGTTTATCACTCTATTCAACAGATCCTTTGTCAAACCGATATCTAAATAAATCCTTAATAAATCACGAATTACAGAAAGGTGTAGCGGTGTGTCTGGTACTGATGGTAGAAGAAGGGTTAACATATTTGGCTGGTAAAGAGCGTCTGTTTGTTCTGTCGAAAGCGTCAACCACATGACATTTTTATGCAACAGCTTTCTGCCTTTAAGGGAGAATGCTAGTGTACATTACATTAAGCTCTAGTTACACACACACACACACACACACACACTGCAAAACTGTTAAATACGACAACCATATAATATCTGAACAATTCTTACTCAAATATCACAACTTCCCCTAAAGTTACAATTTTACATATTACAGTTTTTGCATAAATTATTGTGCTAAACGATACATTTTCAGAAAGTATACACAGGATTTCATATTATCTTTGTATTATACATTACTACTAGAAATGTATACATAAATGAATACATTTAGTACATGATCACTAGTACACTTTTCATTTATTTAAGGACCCTAAACCTTGATTTTATTGGTTATAGACTGATAATTATCTTCCTCACGTTTTCATTGTCTGGATTGTGGATTATTTAGAGACTACAGAGTGCTATTGCTCGCTTACCTTTCTCCTGTGCCAGACGGGTGCACTTGGCTGTGAGATATTGAATCTGAC
The DNA here is from genome assembly GCA_030014255.1 of Parauchenoglanis ngamensis. Lineage (NCBI taxonomy): Eukaryota > Metazoa > Chordata > Actinopteri > Siluriformes > Auchenoglanididae > Parauchenoglanis > Parauchenoglanis ngamensis. Next base: position 16,265,517 of record JAQMYM010000008.1, on the reverse strand, counting down.
TATAATCTTCATCTCTCTGCACTCGGAAAAACCTCCTCATCACCCTGCACTTCTTTCTTCTCTATCTCTTTTCTCTGCTTTACTCACTCATGCTTTTTATTTGGAGGGCAAAAGAGCAAGCTCCAGATGGTGCTGCTGTTGCCTCAGGCCATGAAATTCTCTTACATACACACACTGTCTCTTGAACCATCAGCCTTTGCCTGAAGAAGCCTAATCTGAAAGTTTTATGAAGCTAGCGAGTGGCTTTAGCGGCACAGGCATGCTGTAGCTAGCAGGTACATGTAATGGGGGATTTTCCTTTCTGCTGCACATTCTCTAACTATAGAGGAATGCCTTAAAATTACCTACATCAAGGCAGTGTAACACAAAACCACAAAGCACAAGACAGAAATACTGCATTTAGCACCAGGATCACTAAACACCTCAAAAGTGTTTCCACATGAACATGTTTCAGAGTGGAAAGTTCCTTTCCTATGCTGATGACACAGGAGTGATGAGGGTTTTGGGTTTGGGAATCAAAGCTCACACTTGATACACTGTCTTGACCCTGTAACTCTAAAATGTCAAACATTACACGAAAAAAAAAAAAAACCTGGTCATTTTTGTGTTTTCTATAACAAGAAAGGTTTAATAATTGCTTTAAAAATGGCATTTATTTATTTAAAAAAAAGAAAAGAAAAGAAAAATGAAAACACCACCCACCATGTTTTTAGTTATAAGCAGCTAAGCATACCTAAATGAAACAGAAACAAGTATTTGAAATGAAACATTTACAGTGCTTTGGATCACCTAGAAATGTATGAATGCTTTATTTTATTTTGCAAGTAGCTAATAAATTCAACTCTAGATGACTTCAGTCTTATCCTTCATCTTGAGTTCAAGTCTGAGCCCGAAAACTGATTTTATTCCAAAAACGCTGGACAGTACAAGCCCACAAAAGACAAATTACAAGTGACACATTAGTGACTTGTCCCTTGATAGTGTGAATGTAGGGTAACATTTGATGAAATAAAACAGTTCTTGGTGGTTTTGGACTCTGACTGTACACACACTGAATTGGCCAACATTGGTGAATGAAAGTACCCTTTGGAGAATATATAAAATGTGACACTCAACCTTATTTTAAGACAAATGGCTGATAAATACATAAAAATAATTTATCAACTTGTAGTCAGTCATGTTCTTACATGGTTACAGTTACATAGTACAAGAACAGAGGAAGAAATAAATAATGTGAAAAATAAAAATAAACGTGTAACGTATATGTCAGTGCCTCTACTCAGCTTAGAAAAAAAAAACACAGGACCTTACATTAATGTTTTTGGAAGAAAAATAAAACTAAATTGAAAAATAACTCCCCCCAACTTTAGTAATCCAATAAGCCAAGCCATGTTGGGTCCAAATTTTCTTTAGATTTTGCAAAAGAGCTACAAGGCTAACAAGGCTAACAAGTAATAAATATGAATGAAATCTGTCTATGGAGCCAGATTAGCATAAAGCTAACCGAGTACCTAAATAATCACTTTTACCTCTGAGGTAAATTACCTCAGCCAAGTTTCTGACATATTCATGTTTAAAATTCTTCTTTAGCTTAAAATTCTTGTTACTTCCTCTTTGTAGCAAGTGTGTAAATTTTTCGGGATAGAGTTAGCGTAATGCTAATCTTTCTCACAGCTCCAGTGCACAACATTTAAACTAGAATGATTAGCCTCATGCTAACCGCATTTTTACCTCAGCGGTAATCTTAAATGAACTTGCTTATATGCTACAGACCCAAAGATACCTCAGAGCTGGAAACAATAGTAGCGGCCATTTTGAAACAGAATCACTTACACTTATTCAGGTGTTAAAATTTGTAAATACAGAATCACCTTACACCTTACTATATGAAATAGTGTATGCAACTAATGCTTAATGTGTTTAAAGGAAGTATGTGATGTTTTCAGAGTACAGTTAGCACAATGCTGATCCATCTAACAGCTCCAGTGCACACTATTTCGACTAGAATGATTAGCATCAAGCTAACTGCATAATGTAATCATTACTTTTTCCCCCTTAACCGTAAACAGACTTGCTTATATGGTGCGGACACTGCATGACAAAATTACCTCACCACTGAAAACTAGAGCGGCGGCCATTTTGAAGCAGAATCACTTACTCTTACTTATATATTACAAATTTGCAAATGCAGACTCACTTTATAATTATATGAAATAGTCTATATGCTAATGCTACTACATGAAGCATTTTGAAGCAAGAGTGTAATGTTGTCAGCGTACAATTAGCACAATGCTAATCTTGCTCACAGCTCCAGTGCAAACATGTGGACTAGGGAGAGGATTAGCACCATGCTAATCACTTTCTTACCTCAGCTTTTTTTTAACCTCAAGCTTGAAAACTTTCTTATATGGTGCTGAGACAAAATCACCTTAAAGCTGAAAACAATAACGGTGGCCATTTTGAAACCATCAGTGTTAATATTAAACAAACCTTACAGGGAGTGGACACGAAATTACCTCACCGCAAAAAACTGCAGCGGCGGCCATTTTGAGACTGTGTAACCTAGAATTATTTGAAGGGATGAGTGTGGTGCTTTCATACTAGTTAGCATGATGCTAGTCAGTGCTCAGTTACTTGTTATCTAAGTGAGCTTTGTAGCGCCTATACATAGATGTCTTATTTTACCATACTTGTGTCTCAAACACTCTTTTAAGAGCTGTGAAGAGCGCATTTTCACACAAGCTGTACTGTGCACTGTACAGGGTATGGCCACTAAATTGCAAGCTTATACATTAAACAGCAGTGAATGGCTCTGGCGTTTGGTTACGGGATGGAATTGCGCTGCCTATAATATGGCAGCAGACAGTGCATTTACGCGAACACGTTATAACTAAACTCAAATGACATGAAAAGGCAATTATCTTTAAAAATATTACACAGCAGGTTCACCAAGCTAAAGGCTAAAACTAAAGGATGGGCTCCGAATAGGGTCTGCGATGAGCTCTAACCACAGACTTCATAAAGAGAATTATCAATCCATATTAGCTTTTTTTTTTTCATGGCATTATACATTCTGTAGAGAAGCGTCGATCATGCCTGCAAGAAAAAAAAAACTGAACATAGCCAATGCACAAAATAAACAGCAAAAACAACAGCTTTCTGAGGTCAAACCGATCCCAGTGACAACTTATTGCACTGATTTCCTCTTAATACGGATGGCCAGTCACTATAAATAATAAAGACGACAATAAGAACCATGACGGTAGCCGTGGTAAGAATGTATGTTGATAAAAACAGTTCTCCGCTTCACCACTGCTGCCAGCTGAAGTCGTCATTCGACCCGAAGACGAGGAAGAAGCCCAGGATGGTGCCGAAAATGACAAGGTTTCCTGTCAGGACGAGAGCGCAGGCCCCCCAGGCGATCTGCACACACAAATATGAATTGTTTTCATCGACATATGGTGTTACACGCAGAACACAATTAGATACCATACCTTGTTTCACAGGCGGTCCATGATGTTAAACATAACTAAAATCGGATAAAGTACAATATGCTATAAAGTACAAAAGGACAGCATATACAAAGTGGTGGTGGAAGCATAATGCTCTTTTAATATCTCGTATCCGATCATGAGCAGTAGTGACAGGTTTAGCACCCGGATATTATATAGATGCTTCTAACAAAGAAAAGCAATGTTTACCACACTAGCACGTGCGAAGATGACGGGCAGGCCGAAGGCAGACACAACGATCCCTGTGGTGAGGAAAATGGCCAGTTCTTTGCAGGCGTTACTAGCCGAGTCTGTATCATCCACTACACGGCGAGAGATACAGTATGGGATAGGAGACAGGACGTAGAAGAAGAGAAGAAAGAGCGGCCAGTATTCGCTACGGAAACGCACGCACACACACACACACACACACACAATAACCATTATTCATCATCGTGCTCTTACCACAATGCTTAACAAGAACATTTAGTGCAGCATTAATTATTCAAGTGTATCAGGAGTTATAAACCTTCTCAAGCATTATTACTGTAATTCTTGATGCTTTGCTGTTTTAAGTTAAAAAAAAAAAAAGATAAAGTATTGAGCATCTATTAAATATAAAACTCATGCATTATTACTCTAAACTGACTGATAACATATAAAGATTTAAAGTTAAATATTTCAACTCACTTATACACAGGTAAGGCACAGCCAAGCATCAGGAACATGAGGCCAATGGCTCCACCGAAGGAGAGGCTGATCAGGGCTGGACATAAAGTGGAAACAGACAGTTAGTCAATTTTTCAAATGAGAAGATATAATAATTGCCCAAACTTGTAAATATACAATTGTAGCGGTCCTCATTGGTCATTATAAATAAACCCCTTCCTCAGCCATCATACAAACTATCTGTAATTCAGTGACTCAAGTTTCTACATGAATGGGTTGGCTTCACTGAAGCGCATCATTAGTTAGTTTGAATAACTTCCTGTTTACTACCCTGTCCCCTTGTTTGATGGACAGCCTGTATATCGCACACAGTAAAACCTGCATTTCCACCAATTCAGGTTTAAGGACGGGGTAATAATACGATCAGCCATGTTCTCTGGAACCGCTTGTGAAACTGAGCCCAGGGAGCATGTAAGATGGAGGAAGGGGCGGGGCTTGCAGATGGTGTCGGTTAGTTCATATTGAACCGTTTGAGACAACTGCGCAAATCATTCCAGATGCTGACTAGTATGCTGATTGGCTCATCGCCCGTTTTATTGGCGAGAGAGAAAAAAAAAATCAAGCCATGATAAATGTACGCCAATGTTCAATTGTGGTCTGGTCAGGTCTTGGTAAGAGCTTATAAAATAATTAGTGTAAAGGTTTTTAGGCCAAACTGGAAGAAGGCAAGACTTGGTTGTGTCTCCGACCTTTGAAATGTTTCTCGATGCACAAAGGCAGATGTAATCAAGAAAGGTTTTTCCCCCAAAACAGAAATGTCCATGTGTGGATATTTCCTTAAATGGCGCAATGAGTCCTTTTGCAAGCTTTAGCCGTTGCCAGGGACTCTTGTAGTTTACGAAAGTGATGTTTATCAGCCATTTTCTTTCATGTAACATTTTTCTCAGCCTACAAAATAAGTACACTAACAGGATTTCACACACGTGTTCCTAAAACCAGAGTCCACCATGGGGTTTTTCTCAACATGGTTTCCACTTTAGGTCACCGGGTGTTTTCACAAGAAATTTTGATTGAATTAGTACATAGTTAAGTAGAAATCCCCTCAACAAATTCTTGTATTCGTGTACACCTTCATGAGGTTAATGTTCATTTTGATATAAGTAAAGGATATGGTGATCATTAAATTAATCCTTAAGACAATTCACAGCTCTGTACTTAGAGTTTGATCGTTTGAGTCTTCCCTTCATTATAACCCACGTGAAATCATCTCAAGCTACCAACACTTAAATAAGTGCTAGGTTATAGATCATTGTGAACAGAACGGAGTCCAGTCCAGTCCAGTATTTTCCCTGCTCGGATGCACCTAATTAAGCTAATCATCTAATTATCAAGCCCCTGATGAGATCAATTAATGGATGGGGATTTATTGATGTCCAAGGGAAATGCAGAAAAGCACTGTGCATGCTAGAGTTGAGAAAGTTTGCAACTATGCACTGCTGATGGAGTGAACTGATATTAGCGCTCAGTGATTCTGCAGCAAGTCAGCCTGAAATTACCATCGACGCAAGAGGGCTCCTGGCTGCGTATGGATATCTAAGTAATGTATTCCTTTTCTGATTAAGGCAGTTTGCTGTAATTTAGCGTAAAAACGCAAGCCATTGAGAAATCACTTGCATGACAATGAAAGCCCCTTTGTAAGGAAATGTAGGCTATTAAACGGAACCGTTTTTACATAGAGAGAACTCAGTGTAGTGTTACTGGTTTACGTACAGACATTACTGTCTGCCAGGGAAAAAGATGCATCATGTGCGAAGGTGACAACTGTTTTCTCGAACTTCATTGCATGCACAAATGAGTACGTCACTTTTCCACGTCCCTTCTGAAAACAAGTAGGATTCATTCACTTTTGTCTTGTGGGAGATATTTAGGCAGATTTTGTGCCAGGTAAGCAACAAGTCCAGATGTTTTCTGAATGGCGGCCCATAATTGTGCAGCTTTGCCAGGACTCCTCTTGGCTCCGGTATACAACACTCACAGACTATAAGCGTAAACGTAGTTGTTAAAAAAAAACCCAAACATATGCATAATATTATGAAAGTAGCATTAATTCTGTCTTAAGTCATGGTTGAATAACTTATAACCCTTAGACATTTCTTAAACATTTAATTTAAAACTATATTTTGCTCGGTAGATAGGATTATTTTCAGAGCCTAGACAATTATTACAGCATCTGTCAGATCGGGTATTTCCGGAATGTCCACTGAGATGGCGGAAAAAGCCGAATGGAAAACTGCTCTCCGTCGTTGCATTAGATCATAATAACCATGAACCTCAATAAAAAAAAGAAAGTATTAGGCTTTTACATACGTTATACAGTCCAGGTCATTCCTATATGTTTATACATTTAGTTCATTAGTTTATATTAACCTGGTAATAACCTATTTGTTAAGAACATCTGACCCATTTATTAATAACGTAAATGTGAGCTAATTAGCTAATAATTAGGCTCATAATAATTCGCTAATTATAAAAGCTTTCGGGATGGCCTTCAGAAAATAAAACTGACTTAAATATAACACATGAAGCATTCTATAACTACATAAATGTTATTTTAAATTTAAAAAAAATTTACAAAGTAATGCCACCAGCTCGTTTATCGTAGAAACGTCAGCCGGCCGTAGCGACCAAGCTAACAAGCTTAATCCCACAAACCCCTCTCAGGTTTGAGCCTCTATGCTTCAATCAACAATTAAATCCTTAAATTAAATAAAACCAATAATGGACGTGATCACAACTATTAAATCACTTACTCACCTTTAATACCGGCCATTGCTTCTACATAAAAAAAACGGTCAGCACGTCAGAGACTCCTCTACATATGTCGGGCACCGTCAACACAAGAGAACGAAACGAGCCGTGTTAGAGCTGATTCACAACGCCTATCAATATCGCACTTCCGGGAAAACATAGTTTGTAGATCGGCGCTACTGTTTATCAAAGTGCGCATGCGTGGACGGTTATTTCCTTTGGTTTGTAAAAGTTCTTCTTCGAATGAAAGCTGAAGGTTTTATCCATTTACAGTATAAACGCTTAATCATTCTATCGCATTTCGTGTTCCATTCCTTTTTTTAAGATTAATAAATAAAAAAAAAACTGTAATAAAAAATAATAACTAAAAATACACAGTACCCTGCTTCTGCGTTTTGTTTTACTTCCGGTCGCAGGGGGATTTGTTTACTAAAATGGACGTTATGAGAACTTGCACTCTGGACTATTTCCCTGAAAATATTTTAATTGAAATTTTATCCTATTTAAGTGTCCAAGAACTCATTCGCAATGGAAGGTACAATGAAATATACATAAATATATATTTAAAAACTTCTTTTTAATACATTTCGGCAGTTGCCTGAATCCCAGCAGTTGTTTCGTTGGATTAAATAGATTTTCACAGCTGTTTTCACGTTTGCAAAGAATAAGTATTTAAGAATAAAACATATCTAGCATTAATAATCTGTGAAGACCTATTACGTATTTGACTGTTTTAACAGTATACTGGCTGTGTTTACCACACATTACCAAGTTGTCAGAGATGCTCTAGTGCAACAACCGGAAGTAGCATGAATAACAAGAACAAAAAGACCGCCGACATTTTTTCTTTTTTGTTCTTTTTTGAGGTTTGTGAAATTTGAGTATGTCTTTGATTCATTATTTTGATGTGCAGGGTGTGCAGGCGTTGGAAAGCTTTAATAAAAGACCAGAGACTCTGGAGAATTGTGGACCTTTCCACATGGAAACGGGTAAGATGCTCTCTTCTCCTTTCCTGTCTCTTATGTTTGTGAATCTGATCTTAAATAACATTTTATTTACAAAGCTTTATCTTCAGCTGTTTCAGTTCTTACACACATTCCAGTGAGATATAAGTTTCCCTCACCTTAGAATTCAACAATTTATTCATCCATTTCTTTTATTTACAAGTAGGTATGTGACATAAAGATGATTGTCAAATAATCTAAGGATCAAGGCAGGACCAAGGGAGGCTACGTCAAGTCCAAATTAAAGTGAGACTGTTAACCAAATCCTTTTTGAGGCCAAGTCTTCACCCCAACTATCCATCTATCCATCCATTATCTATAGCGCTTTATCCGTCTGGGTCGCGGGGAAGCTGGAGCCAATCCCAG
>JAQMYM010000008.1:16230781-16250894 GCA_030014255.1 Parauchenoglanis ngamensis | reverse complement strand
AGCCACACACGCTCGCATTCACACCTATGGGCAATTTAGAGTAGCCAGTTGACCTAATCTGCATGTCTTTGGACGGTGGGAGGACACCCACGCATGCACGTGGAGAACAAGCAAACTCCACACAGAAAGGCACCAGGGGATCGAACCCAGGACCTTCTTGCTCTGAGGCGACAGTGCTAACCACCGCACCACCGTGCTGCCTTACCCCCTACTAGTTGGTTTAATTTGAAACTTTACTAATGAGGCTGTTCTCCAGAATATGGAATCACTTCTTGGTAAACTTTGTGCATGCCAAAAGACAACACAAGCATTATTTTTACAAACACATGGTTGAAACCAAGACCAGTGCTCAAGCCCAGGCAAGTCCAAGTTAAAATGTCCAAGTCAATAAAGAAAACATCCCGAGCCCTAAAGTAGTGAGACATGACATGAATAAAAATTCCTATTAAGTGAAGGGAATATAATGCAGGATGCTCTGGAAATGGTTACTTTCATTTCCCACACACTTTATATGGATGAATTGAGATCTGTGTAATTGTGTATGTGCGCTTAGTGTTCTACAGTAAGCATTACATTAGTTCCTTCTATTTGGATGTTTGGATGTGTTAGGTGACCTCGCGGATGCTCTGGACGTTATTGCGGCAGTATCTGGGACGTGGTGTATGTTCTTTACACCTGCGTGGGTTGCTGCAGAGTGCACGTGGAGGATCGTTCCTCTCTGAGCCATGGCTGCAGACTCTGGGCACGAAATGCCCTCGACTGCGCAGACTCACTCTCACTCACACGGACCTGCGTGGCCTGCACAGCTGCTCCTTATTACCTTCTAGCTTACAGGTAATAACACACCCTGGCAATTGCCACTGGGTCAGTGAGGGTGGAGATATGGTTGAACGTATTATAGAGATTTCATTATATCATATCATCACTGGGCCTTTACTTCTTGGGTATTAGACAGCATTACATACTAAAGCTGCGTTTAGTTTGTTATTTAATAAAAGCTGCATATAGATGAAATAAAACTGCATATATTTTATTTAATATATATTATTAGCAAATTTTATTTCATAAATCACAAGCTAGAGTTTGGTGGTCATGTGATCTAATCAAGTTGATGATTGGCCTGTGAACAAAATTAACAAACTTTTTTTTTAACTGTTAAATAACCTGAAAACGTGATATTATTTTGTTTGTTTCTGTCATATCAATATTGTGCATGCTTACTTTACAGGTGTTAGAACTGCGCAGCTGTGAACTCCCACCTGGCTTTTTTACCCAGAATCCCTTGAAGCCAGTGCAAACTGGCCAGAATGGCTCAGGGAAAAAATCTCAGACTTCTACCTCTTTCTGTAGTTGTGTTATTGAAGCACTAATTCTGGACAACGTGCCATCATTCACAGACCAGCACCTAAAGAGTCTGAGCACATGGGAGCACCTGCAGCGTCTGGAGCTGCGTGATGTGCTGCGTGTGACGGTGGCAGGACTGAAGGGCTGTGCTCCGCCTGGCCCACACGCACTCGTGCACCTCACACACCTGGAGCTGGAAGGATTCAGCCGGCAGCAGATGGCAGCGCTGGGCCTGGCTGATGGTTGGGCGGGACTGGAACGGCTAACGCTTGGTGGGCGGGAGGTTGCGCCCGGTCTGCTCTGCCTCTGCCGCCTGGTCGGGCTGCGCTGGCTGCGACTGCGTGGCTGCAGACTCACAGAGACGTTGGTGGTGCGCAGCTGCGGTGTGCTGAAGGAGTTGCGCATGCTAGAGTTCCTGCAGGTGGAGTTTGCAATGGAGCCAGAGAGAAAAGACCGCGAGAGGAATGAAAGGAGTGAAAATGACCCGATGCCTGGGCTCAGACAAGCGCTGTCCAACCTGCTGCCCAAGTGCAGTGTGCTGTTCGCACAGTGTACTGTTATAGTTGGTGCAGACTGACACAAAGGGGTGGGTGATATGATAATTACTGTTACTGTAACCGTGACAAACTGGAGCAAGATATGTTTTCTAAAGCATCAGCAGTATTTTCAGAACAACGACCACCTGCAAAAGTCATGCAGTGGGTTTAAATGATCAGAGAAAGCCTGTTAACAAACATTATACAGTCAAATCCGCCTGGCAACAAGTAGCCAATTGTGGGCTAGATGGGTTTAGACCAATCACAGAAGGCCCACTAACAGCCAGTGGGTATACAGTCAAATCTGCCTAGCAACAGGCGGCCAATTGGGGGGCTAGATGTGTTTAGACCAATCACAGAAAGCCTACTAACAACCAGCGGGCTTAGACAGTCAAATCTGCCTAGCAACAAGTAGCCAATTGGATGCTAGCAATTTATGCCATTATTTTATATAATTTATATAATTTTGCTTATCCGTTAGCAAGTCCCCTTACAAAAGAGTACAAATGAAATACGCAGCTTTTTTTTAACAAGTTTGGAATTTGAAGGATATGAGGAATTGTATATCAGAAGTTAGATTATATAGTTCCGGATATATATATAATGACATAATGACTTTTAAACCTCATATGATTACATCATTCAAAGACTTGTGTATAAAATCATGCCGGTGTGTTTTTAAATGATTTAATGATTTTTAAATTATTTTATTGACTTAAGAATAAACATCTTTTAAACCACAGATCATGTGGGTAATTTTCTGATTGCATTTACAGGAAAGAACCTTCCATTCCATATTCCCATAGAATAATTTTTGTGTTCATAGGATTGTCAGCAATGGGTTCCACAGCATGAAACACAACTAAACACAGAATGAACATTGTGCCCTTCATTAATAAATAAAATGTAATTGTTAGCAAAGTGCAATGGTATATAGAGGAATCAAATACTTCAGGATATGCTGTAATCTCAAAGTTATCAATTTCAGGGTAGGAAAACATTAGGTAGGTGACTTTACACTTGGCCACATCACACTACCCGGTTGTTTTTCCCCTATAAAAGCACTCCCCCCAAATAGAGTAGACCTTTAAGTCGATATATACCATACAATATACTGTGACCCTGACCAGGATAAAGCGATTACTGAAGATGAATGACTGAAATAAATGTTCATGTACATTCTGTGATTTTACTCCTATTCATCAATCCTTTATCTATAATCTATATAAATATAAAATTATAAAATATATATCATTTATATATATCAGTACTTATCTGTTAAGGGTTGCAGGGAAGCTGGATCCAATCCCAGCTGACTTAATGTGAAAGGGAGGGTATATCAATCTAACACCGAGACAAACAGCCTTTCACACTCACATTCTCATCTACGGGCAATTTAGAGTAGCCAGTTGATCTAATCTGCATGTCTTTGGGAGGAAACCGGAGCACCCAGAGGAATCCCATGCAGGCACAGGGAGAGCCTGAAACTCCACACGGAAAGGCCCCGGTCAGCTGGCAGGTTTGAACCACGAACCTTCTCGCTGTGAGGCGGCAGGCCTAACTACGGCACCACCCTACTACCCCCGAAATTTAATTGTGCTTAATAAATGTGCTTAATAAATATATTTATCCATTGCTTTCTCAAAAAAAATATTTAAAAAAAGATGCATATGCTCCTCTTTTGTTGATCATTTTATGTATGCAGCATTACATAGCATGTTTGGGTACCTCTAGTATTTCTATGATTGCACAGACACCACTCAGGTAGCCAAGGTGTAAAGGTTAGAGAAGTGGGTTTGGGATTGAAAAGTTGCTGGTTCGATGCCCTGGAAGAATGTGTGGCTGGGAAGAGTGGACAAACAGCGCTTTCCCATCCCTCTGCATCCACGGCTGAAGTGCCCTTGAACAAGGCACCTGATCCCCGACTGCTCCCCAGGATGCTGCAGCATAGAGCTGCCTGCCAGTTGCCTTTTGGTACGTGTGCTCTCTTCTCACTTGTATGTGCTTGGATGAGTTAAATGCAGAGGAATAAATAATACCTTGGTTCAAGGTATGCCATAATCACGTGGGTTAAGTTGACTGTGACACTTTATATGGCGTCACGTCATATGGAACGCAGGCTAAGCGTTTAAGCTGTGAACCTCCAGGCGCCTCCTGTCCAGCAGGGGGGGATAGTGATCACATGAACCACGAGGAAAACAGCGTTGCTGTAGTAACGGGTAGGAAAGACGCTTTCGGCTAATTCTTTTGCTAACTTCTCCGTGTGAAAGAAATGTAAAAAGCTACATCAATGAGCTAGCTGTGGCTAACTGAACACTAAACTAACCGTTATTTAACACTGCTACAATCTATCTTGGTAAAGGCAAGCTGTTAGTTCGAAGAGGTTTATTCAGTTAAAGAAGAGTATGACGCTTTATTATATCCATTCTTAGTAATAATAATATACTGCTTATTAACGCGTGGGAACGAGTTCATTAAGTCGTGTGATAACTAAGTCGTAACCACATCTTGGTAAATAATTTCTGTGTTGAATATTATAGATTATTTGTTGTTGCTGTTAATACTTGGAATGAGTAAAAAAAACTATGGCATGGCCTATAATTTAATAGGGTTTTATTACTGTGTGCGTGCTCGGATGGTGTACTATAGTATATTTTTTTACCAGATTGACCCCTGTTGGATTTTTTGGACATGGCAGTGATGAACAGCCTCGTCCCAGCTCGGTTTCTCATCCTCACTGCTCATCTTGTGATGGTCATCACCATCTTCTGGTCCCGGGTATACACACACACACACACACGCACACACGTGTGTGTATATTCACTATGCCGGGACACTTTGTCATTAAAAATTTCTGCATTTGTTGAAAATATGAAAAGTACGGAGTAAAACATTTGGTGGCATTCTGTTACAGGAACGTAATCAACCATAGAGAGCTGTGATGCCAAGTTGATTTACAGCTACCCTAAAGTTGATTATGTAGCGATTACAGTTATCATTAAGTTAGTTCCTGTTATCACTTGCATTATTAGTCCTTCCACCAGCTTCTCTTGAAGTTAATCAAGAAAATAAAATGCAGCTTGCCATGTCAGTGATGTCATGCTACTGCAAAGTGCAAACTCCTCCATCCTCAAGACTTTCCCGTTGCAGAAAAGTGAAAGGAGCAGTTTTATGTCTGACTGATACAAAACACTGACACCGGAGACTCCTTCAATAAATGCCGAATAAACGTATTCTCACAGGAAACGTCACCGTATTGTTTTTCAGTCCTACTATATGGAATGTCCTCTGTACAAGTTCAATTTTTCTTAAGCCTGGTGGCTTGGAAACTCCATCTCTCGGCAGGCTTGCTCTGTATGTGGACTCATTGCCATGTATTTGTACAGGGATTCATAGAAAAACCCACGCTATATCATTTCAGCTTGATATTTCTGTATTTTACAGGGAAACAATGTTAAATCATGTTTACCGCTGGACTTCACGGAGGAGCAGTACACAACTGAGGACAACCGGTAAAAAAAATACCCTGGCTATATAGGGTAGGATGTGCAGAACCCCACCATATACTGTATATTAGCTGTACAATAAATGTTCATCTTTACCAAGCCCTCTCCACAAATTTTAAATTCTACAGAAATACTAATCTCTTCTTTTGAGTGATCAGTGATTGAAAAGCGTTTCTGTTTGTCAGTGGTACGTTGCATTGTTATGCTCGTCTTTCTTGATGTTGGACAATCATGAGGCGGCATGCTCCCTTCCCCAATTATCTCCGAGTTATTAGTGCACCTAGTGGTCAAAAAGTGGAACTGCAGCAAGTGTTAACAGAGACGTATTGGGGCAGGAGTCACGCTGCCCCCTGCTCACTGTATGAACATTTTCAATGGAGGAGGAACAATTTGAACAGAATTTTTAATGACAGGGTTGCCAGATTGGAAAATAATGTAACAACACTCCTCCACAAGCAAAGGGGAAGTCTGATTATAGACAGCGTTTTATGATGTACAGGTCCATTTCTCTTGAAATATATATTGCACAGAGGGAACGCATGTGTGCCATGGTGACCTTGTATCTGTGCCTGTAAAAAATCTGTCTCCATTTTCCACTTGCTATTGTAAAGTGTGATGTAGCCTCTCGATTTTCATACCTTCAGCAGAGTGATGTTCTGAAGTGCTAGTGAAAATGATTTTGTGCTTTTCCGTGCTGTGGTATATAATATAACCAACTATCAGCACATCTCTAAACCCAAAATTGTATTGACTTGAATTTCGAGTGTCAAAATAAGTAAAAGTATGCCCTCTGTTTTATTTCCCTCAGGTTGATTATTGCTCTATCAGTAACCCTGTGTCTATTTGCCATTGAATTGTTTGGATTCTTCTCCGGTGTCTCGATGTTCAACAGTAACCAAGGAGTGCTGTGTATCCTTACCGATATCATCCTACACACACAAACATGCCATTTCCTGGTCATATTTAAGCAAAGTTCCCCATTGCCCATTGGACAAATGTTAAATAAAAATTTGTTAGACCAACCAGACATGTAAACGCTTCAGTGTGCTACCCAGTCCTGTCTTTTGTGTTGCTTTTTTCCTGAGCTTGTCTCTCCAGCTATGGCGTGTCACTGCATCGCGTCCGTCTCGCTGTCCTTCTTCGTTTTCCAGCAGTGGGAGTGTTGGGTTTACTGGATAATCTTCGCATTCTGCAGGTCAGAAAGAGCGACACCATACATCAGTCCGCTGTCGACCTAGAGAATTAAATAATGTGCTCAGATGTAGAGGTGTAACGATACGACACGATTTGATTTGTTTCATGATACTGGTTTCACGATTCGAATCCATTCAATTTTCCGAATGTTTTAGATTTTACTGAAGTAAAATTATGACTTGAATCATAAACAATGCAGAACAATGTACATTTTTCAATTGTTAGAAATGAAATTTAAAAAAGAGTGCTACAAACAGAGGTTTAATGTTGTCAAACAAAAGGTACTACAGGTTCACAATTCTCTCAAAAACTTTGATTGAATAAATAAAGTCTCTGACCTGAGGTAAATGATGGAATAAAACATAATGAGCTCCATAGCAGCGGAAATAGAGCTCCAAAGTCAGCTAAAATGCCCGCCTTCAGCAGCCTCTTACTTGGGCACTGTAGATCACAGCAGGGCGGGGCTGGTGTCAATTGAAGGCTACTAAAGAACTCTTTTTAACGGTTACAATGTGGTTGTGTAACCATTTAACCCGTCAGTCATTGTGATCCAGAGGTAGCGCTCACTTCACAAGTGCAGATGATTCCGCGTAATGGCGCAGGCTCTCCATGAAAGAACACAATCCCGTGACCTATGATAGCTTAACCCTTATTCAGTTGTGATCAGTGTAGTTTGTGTACATGGGAACAATAAAGAGCCCTTTCTCTTTCTCTCTTTCAGTGTCATTCCTGCGCTGTGTGAGCTGGTACTCATCATTGCCGTGTTTGGACTGAAGAAGAAGCCGATGTGAAGGTGTCCTGTGCCTCAGCATGACGTCCACGTTAGTAGAACAGATGTGCTGTAATATCAGGATCGGTGGATCCTTCGGGTCACATTTCGACTTCTAAATAAATTATTTTAATTAGAACAGTCCGAGCACAGTACAATCAGAGAGACTTCGTCAGGGATCTAACACGTGAATGGATGCCTACACACAATTATTGTCAATACGGTTCCAATGTCCTTGGGTCTGTATTGTATTACACTGTATAGTGCTGAGGATTTTACCCCAAATAATCTATAATTCCGTATTCGACTCGCCTCGGAAATGGGAAGCCGGAGCTCGGAACGACATCGTTTTTTCGACCTCCATGCTCTTGAAGCACAAAGTTGGAAAAGAAAACATGGACCCCCTCCATGTTCATCTTGTGTTAGCAACAAGCTAGCCAGCTAACTGTGCTGAGTGGTGAATATTTTCCTCCTCAAAACAGCGCTGTATAGTCAATGATGAATTTGTCAAGTGAATATGTTTGTGTATGTCTGTCGATTGAGCTAAAGCAAATATTGCATATGCATGTATACAACATAACTCATTTAATAGTAAATTGAGTCATGTTGATTTGATGTCACTCCATGAACTCGGAGGAGCTTGGAGGAACTCGTAGTAAGACTACCCCGAGTTCAATTTTTTAAATTTTTACAATGAATTAAAGTATTTTTCACTGTTGTATTCAGTGCATTTTTATCTCATTAAGTCTAAACAACATCACATATTACACTGGGAGGTATACAATTGTGCACAAAAAGGTAAATTACTCTTTAATTATGCTCGGTTTAAATAGAGATGGCACGATAACACTTTCTTTTCTGAAATCCATGCTGAAGCCTCGAGTTTCCAAATCCAATTTCAATCTTTGTTATTTGTTAAAGGATTTAATATCTGGTAGGTTTTCTCTCATATCTGAGTCACCATATTTTTTTGCTGGTATCATCCTGATACTGGGTATTGGATCAGTGCCCTCTCTAGTTTTCAGTGTAATGTGTAAAAACAAGCAATACATGGAATCTTACCGAAACATTCACATTTATGGATATGAAATTTAGCTATTATTAATGTAAGTTATACTCTATATGACCAAAAGTTTTTGGACACCTTACCAATCCCACCAGTATGCGCTTGTTGAGCATCCCATGACAGATAAATTAGTTCCCCCTTTTTGCTGTTATAATTAGATAAACTCTTCTGGGAAGGCTTTCCACTAGATTTGAAAGCATTGCTGTGTGGATTTGTGCTCATTCAGCCACAACAACTTTAGTGAGACTAGGTACACAGTCGACCTTCCAGTTCATCCCAAAAGGTGTTTAATTGGGGTTGGACCTTACTTTGGGCCCCTTAGTTCCAGTGAAGGGAAACTGTAACGCTGCAACATACAAAGACATCCTATACAATAATGTGCTTCCGACTTTGTGCCAGATGGGATGGCCAGGCGTTAACAAAATTTTGACCATCTGTACAATACCAAAGCAGCGTTTTACACAACAACAAATATAAACCTCCACCAGCCAATCAGATTGCGAGAAAAAACTTTTCGCTAACGCCTACGTTATCCTGACCAATCACGGCAGGAATAAGCTCAACCATTCAACCACTGTCATTTTCGCACGGAGCGCGAGGAAGTTTCTCAGCCAATCACAGGCAGGAGGAAGTGACGTTTTCGTTTTGAAAACGTTGGCGGTTTGTCCAGGGAAGAACGCTGCGAGGAGTGGTGCTACTAAACCGATACAAGAACTTGAGATTTTAAAGCTAGCTTTTTTTTTTCTTTTCTAAAATACCTGTGGGAAACATGCAGGTAATAAACTAACGTGTTTATTTTTAAGCTCACAGTATAGTCTCGGGTTAGTCTGAAAGCAGGAGTAAAGCTATTATCACTTGCTAAGGTATTTAAACCGAGACGTTATAAAAAATGGCGGGACGAGAGTAACTTTTTTTAATAAGTTTAAGTGTTTTGTTAATTCTTGGGTCTTGGTGTTGTGTGTTTTATGACTCTTTGGAGGAGCTAGCAAGCTAGCTTTTTCACTTTAGTTAGCAAATGGATTTCCACAGGGTTTTTTTTCTAAAAAAAAACTCCCCATTTATCTAGTTAACAGTAGCTAATGAGTTTCATTTGTGGTTCTCTGTTTTCAGAACAAGGAGAACCGTGAACCCAGAAGCCACCTCACACAGGTAATAAACAGTTTACAACGGGTTCAATGCAAGAGAATATAAATGTCATGAATGCAAGTCCACTGGAAGCTGAGAGCTTTGATATAAATAATCCTGTGCGAATATGATCCGGTTTTCAAGTTTAGCAGTTTTAATAGAACCCTTTTCATGCGCGTGGCAGCTCAATGTGCTGTGTTGTCAAGTCGTAAAAATGTAATTATTGAAAAAGTAGTGTAGTAGAAAGCACAATGGTACAATAATAAAACTGAGTGGGGGGGAAATAAACAAAAGATGATAAACTATGCATGTATAGAAGGCATATCAAATGGTTTACAGATGTACTAAATGAAAAAGGTATGAACGTGTTTTGACATGTTATAGTTGCAGTTTATTTTAAAAATCTGGAAATGATTGACATGACACAGTGTGTAAACGTAAGCACTATTTGCATGTATTTCCTCACCTGTGCAAATCTTCATTTATTGCTCACTGGAAGAATCCTAAATTGTTCTAATGTAAGCTTATATTGTCATGTTGTTGTTTTTTTAACGTTTGACAGAAAGGTGGACCTCTCAGGGAAGAGATGAACCCGGGAGCTCTCATGGGTAATCCTAAACCTGACTCGGTCAACTTTATAAAACATGCACTTATTATCGTTATTGTTATTCTATTATTCTTATTGCTATAAATGATTTCTCTTTTTCAAGGCGCTGGCCCCGGTCGAGTCCCAGTGAAGCCCGGTTTACAGAAGTAAGCTTTTTGCGTCTGTAGATTTAAAAAAAAAAAAAAAAATCTGCAAATGTTGATGCAGTAACTTTTATAGTTGATTTATATATAATTGCGTAAAGGAAGCCTCAGAGGTGAGCTAACTCTTTAGTCCTTAATTGGTCTCATTAGGAATAACAATTCCAGAGTTTTTTCCAAACGAACACGCAATATCAATGGGCTCCTCTTAACGGCTGGCTAGGGATCTGAAAAAGAAACGCATTGATTCCTACAGAGCAGAAGGAAGCTATAAAAAGCTCTCGAAGCACATCCAGCTCTCAATTTTCCACTGTCTTGAATATCATTAAGAACTGGTACTTAAGAGGAACTCTGGAAGTCAAGGCAAGAATTGGAAGACCAGGAAAACTTTCAGGTGGATCTGCCTGTAACGCTTTGCAGGATGGCAAAGCAAAACCTCCAAATGATGGCAAGGACCTGGAGGAAGGTTTAGCTAAGATAGGAGTGGTGGTGCATCCTTGTACTTTGCATCGTTGCTTGCAAAAAAAACTGCTCTGCATGGAAAAGTCATCAGAGGGGAAACTTTACCTGTTGGTGCATCACAAATGTGGAGTATGCAAAGCAAGCCAGTTTGACTCGGTCAAAAAACTGCAGCTGAAAAGAGATTGGCTTCTAAAACAGGACAATGATCCAAAATGCGCCACAAATCCACCGTGGATTTCTTCAAGAAAGAAGCTTTTGGAACAGCCCTCACGTTCCCCTGACCTGAAGATTGAAAATCTGTTGGCGAATATTAAACCGTGCAAAGCAGCCCAAGGTTATGTCAGAGGTGGAAGCATTCAGCAGTGACGAGTGGGTTAAAATTCATTAAACAAGAATAGAAATTCACCCAACTGGTTACAAAAACCCTGTCTACCAACATACCATAATTATTGTTTTTTCCCCCTGTTTTTAAGTCAATAAAAATAAAGTAATTGTGCACTAATATTTGCAGATATGTTTGGTTTTAAAATATTTAGCTTTTTTCCTCTTCAGACTTTTACATACAGTTGTAAAAGGCCAACAGAAGTTCTCAAATGGTGCACATTGTGTTTTTGTCGGAATAAATTGAGGTTGAAAAGCTGTTGATGTCTCCATGTGGACATGCGATGGGTCAGTACTAGTCTGATTGATTCCCTGAGAGTCTCTAGCAACTATGACTTTCCCTTTACGCATTCCTGTAATCGCTGCAATTAATCATTTATCCATGGCAATAGCAACTGATCACATTCACTATGGACTGCGCATCCCAGATTAAAGCTCGGTTCACACAGCTGCAGCCTTCGCCAAGCACTTGAATATATAGAGGGTACTGAACAACTGAAATTTTCAATCGTACAGACTCGAAATCATTTCTCCAAGCATTGGAAAGTCTGAAGATGGGTCTCCACATAACCATCTGCGTTTTAAACAAACTAGAACTCCTGTAAAGTCAAAAACCGAGCATAATCTGTTGGGTCCCAGGCCAGGATGGCCTATCAGGCAACAAACAGGTAGACAGCTGCCCTTAGCAAAGAAACTACCCAATGCCAAATCCCAACCCGATACCGACCTCCTGCCTTTCAAGGACACGGCAGTCCGAATGGTACGAATGCCCTGAAAACAAACTACAGGTGGGGCGGTTGGCAAACTGAAGTGAAATGATAAAAAGGCTGTAAGAGTTTGATTTACACAGGAATGTGCGCGCTGCCTGTCTCATTATTCCAACAAGTCCGTACGGCAGAAACGTTAACCAACAGGAAGCACTCGCAGTCCGAGGGGCGAATACTTGGCCTGGTCGAAATAATCACTGAGATCACCGACAAAAACAAATCACCACCAATGGATTTTCTAATTGCCCGATAATCTACAGTATATGAAAAATCTTTGTATCTTCGTACTGAACAGCCGAAGAATGAAAGAACAAAGTGCGACTTGCAGCGCAACCAAACCCCCTACCATGTACATGGGAAACAATTCATTGAGCCATCTACTTATTTAAGGACCTCTATACATTTCCACACTCAAAACATATCACCTGTTTGTCCTCTGCATCTTATCGATCAATCTTTTCTCAAGTAATTTTATTTATTCATTCTCTTGCCACTCATTGATATTATTCCCAAGAAACCTCCTTGCCTCAGATGCTGAAATGGCAATAAAGCTAACTGCTTATCTCCTGTTATGGCCATTACTTTGCAGGCTCTTAAGGGGTTGATTTATCAGTAAAGTAGAATGCTGTGCTTCTTGTTATTTGGTTGTTGTTTTTTGATTTGTTTTTTCTTTAAAAAAAAAAACCAAACTATTATGTAACTTATAAACCGGCTCCTTTTATACAGGAAGTTCTCAATTAAGGACTTTGATATTGGTCGGCCACTGGGAAAGGGAAAGTTTGGGAACGTGTATTTGGCGCGAGAAAAGAAGCTGAAGGTCATCGTGGCATTGAAGGTGCTCTTTAAATCGCAAATGGAAAAGGAAACCGTGGAACACCAGCTCAGGAGAGAGATCGAAATCCAGTCTCACCTCAGGTAGGTGTGGTGTTCTGCTTGTCTTGGATGGCCGAAGACGTATGCGTAAAGCAGGATCATGATGTCCTATGGCACAGGCATTGACTTGAATTCTGCCTCCAATTTAGCATTTTTTTCCCCCATTCTCATACACGCCTTGCATAATTGTGTCTTGTATGCAGGCATCCGAACATCCTGCGCTTCTACAACTACTTCCACGATTCATCGCGCGTGTTCCTGATTCTGGAGTACGCACCACGTGGAGAGATGTACAAAGAGCTGCAGCGCTGTGGCCGCTTCAGTGACCAGCACACTGCCACGGTCAGATTCCACATCATCCCTCACTTTGCACTTTATGATCTCCGAGTATGGAGCTGTTTTTCAACTGTGTGTTTGTGTAGTTTATGGAAGAGATTGCGGACGCTCTTCAATACTGCCATGAGAAGAAGGTGATCCATCGTGATATTAAGCCTGAGAACCTGCTGCTGGGCTTCAGAGGAGAACTCAAGATCGCGGACTTCGGCTGGTCTGTCCACGCGCCATCGCTACGGTAACTCCATATTGTATTTAACATGGCGGATTCCGCGGGGATTCCCTCAGTCTAGAACAGGAGCAGGAACCTGATCTGACGTTTGTGTGTAGGCGGCGCACCATGTGCGGCACTCTGGACTATCTTCCTCCTGAGATGATCGAAGGTCATTCTCACGATGAGAAGGTGGATCTCTGGTGCATCGGCGTTCTGTGTTACGAGTGTCTGGTGGGAAATCCTCCGTTCGAGACAGCCAGCCATTCAGAAACATACAAACGCATCACCAAGGTGTGTGCGCACTTTATTTTCTGACTTTATGTCATGCCCTGAGGTTCATTGTTTTCTTATAAATGTACAATTTCTGAAGTGTTTCGTTCCTCTTCTACCACAACATGCATGGGTGTCTACACCAATGTGGCAGAAGAAATATAAATGGTCATTGTTGGTATTGTGCTACAAAAGGAATACAATACTTCGAGATGTACCGTCATAAGATGAACAAGTTTGTGATAACAGTAACTCTACTTCACGTGACGCCTAATTGAACAGTTTAACCACAATCACACTTGCGTAATGTTTCTCTGTTTGACCCTTAATTAAATTGAGTATTCAAAACGTGAAAGGAATTTAGCTGCATTTGATGTTGCTCTGCTACATTTGCTCTTTGATGTAACACCTTGAAGTTTTGAATAGCCAATTTACCAGAAGTTTGTGTTTACCAGGTGGACCTGCAGTTTCCCAAAGTGATTTCAGAAGGTGCCCGTGATCTGATCTCCAAGCTGCTGAGACACAGCCCTTCCATGCGTCTGCCGCTGAAGAGCGTTATGGAGCACCCATGGGTGAAGACCAACTCGCGCAGAGTCCTGCCCCCTGTCTGTCAGCCTAAACCCACTCCGTCACACTAGCCTTAATTCCTATGCAGTGCTTTTAATCTCCTTAATAAAAATATTTAATGAATACATTGATGCCGAAGAGTAGTTTTTGTAGGACTCCTCGGTCTGATTTAGACTTCGTGCACGTGGTGGGGAAAGGGTGGTGTGGAGTCAAGATATCCTCCTTGCAAGTATGGCTCCTGCTTGGTCTGTGTATTTATAAGCAACTGAGCCTTCCTTGTGTCTGCACTGATCAACCATTTTATTAGATACACGTGCACACTGTAGACGTACAGTCGGTGTTGAGTGAGTGTCTGGTTCCTAATACATCCATCAATGGAAAGGAACCAAAATAGACCAGTTATTGTTATGAGGATGGAACAACAGCATGCCTACAGTAGCGATTATAAGTAAAAATGTTTTCTCAAAGCACTGCTGGTAGCTGGATATTTTTGGTTGTTTGACTGTTTTTCAGCTCCGATGTAATGCAAATGTGTCTCACAATGTTTTTGTACTTTATACACTGTTTGTACTTTCTATGTGTTTACAGCCTTCATGAGCTTCACTGTAGGTGGTCAGGTCAGGTGATGGTGCTGACCATTGAAGATCATGCTTTCTGTTATAGGGTTTTGTCTCGCTGTATGGAACATTTTAAGAATGTTCTTTGCTGAATAAATAAAAATCTAATTAATCTACTGAACAAATGAATGCTAGTTTTTTTATTTTTTTTATTAAGCACATACACTTCCTTCCTTCTGTTGCCTGATGAAGCCTCTGCCATTTAGGGTTCCTCGAGGTGCTTGGTTGGTGTACCTCTTTACTTCTACAAAGGTAGTGTAGAAGTTACCTCAATCTGAATGTGACTCAAAAGGTTCATGGGTTCTTACTGGATAACTAATCCTGAGGGTCTGAAAGTGTGGTCAATTTTTTTTGTTGGCTTATATTGATAAAAAAAAAAACCCTGTATTGAGGGTGGGCTGTGGAATTTATAGGCTAGAAAAAATGAAACATTTTGTATCCATTTCTAGTTGATGAACGTATTTCTATCTGCCTGAACACATGGACGAAACATCTTGTGCTTTTGAATGCTTTGACATGCCACGGGCGGGATTCGTACCGTTGTCAGTCTGCCGGTAATAGTTAGTTACGTGATTTAAGTATTTAGGAGCAAATTCCAGATACCAGCCGCATGGTAGCGTGGCCGAGCGGTCTAAGGCGCTGGATTAAGGCTCCAGTCTCTTCGGGGGCGTGGGTTCGAATCCCACCGCTGCCAACATCCTTTTTAATCTCAAAACTCCCCATTACTCCAATTAGTCTTCCAATGAATGAATAAAAACGTATAACGTTACTCTGTGAATCGACGCTTTCAAATCCTTCTCGTTCCTTAGTCCTTTTCCTAGTGTATAAAATAATTTCTTCCGCCAGAGAGCGCCATTGCAGAAGAATTGCCTAGCCTATTCGTCGTATTCTACACAGAATTAATAAACGGATTTATTTTCATTTGCTGTATATTATTAAAAATAGACAAGTACGTATAATAATAATAATTTAAACAAAGAAATAGAATTCAGAAAACAGAAAAATTAAAAATAAATAATATAATATATTGTTAGATTTTCCAAAATAAAGACGCACACAGTAGACTAAGACTAAAATATTCTACACAATCTTAAGATTGTAAAACCTTTTTATTTTTATAGTTTATTCCGTTCTGTGAGTTTTACTTCCTGGGTTAACGATTAACATCCGGTTCATTCATGTTCAACGCCGAAATCAAAATATTTCCATAGACGGGGGATGAACCGCAACCCGAGTTCTTGTATAACGTTTTAGACCTTTTTTTTTTAATCATTAAAGCAGCTCAAATGGCTGGTTTACCTCCTGGTGACCCTCAGCTGGTCGCCATGATCGTAAATCATTTAAAAACACAGGGACTTTTTGACCAATTTAGGAGAGACTGCTTGGCGGATGTCGATACAAAGGTAACGTGCTAAGCTAACCGGTTAATATCACAGGCTCTGATTTCAGTGTATTGTAGTTTTGTTAACGTGACCGTTGTAGATTAATTTTGTAAAGCTTGATTCAGTATATTGATGTGTATGTAGTATGCGATCATATATAAGCATCAGGCTTGCTTCAGAGCTTGTGTAATATTATGGAACGGTTTTCGCTTATAAACGTGTGCAATATTTTTCTTATGTAATTCATAGATTAGTAAATGTTCTTTCTCATTATTGGCACAAATAAAAGGGTTGAGACTAATAATAATAATAATAATAATAATAAAGGAGCAGGAACGGCCAGGCTGGGCAGAGCTGACAGGAAGGCTACTGTAACTCAAATAACCACTCTGTACAGCCATGGTGAGCAGAAAAGCATCTCCGTACCTGTCCATCTTTGAGGCGGATGAGATGTGACCGCAGAAAACCTCATCAGGTCCCTCTCCTGTCAGTTCATCCGCCTCCAGGCTCGACAGATTGTGTGTTCTGAGATGCTTTTCTGCTCAGAGTGGTTATTGAGTCCCCGTAGCCTTCCTATCGACTCACACCGGTCTGTGTAAACTCCAGAGACGGTCGTGTGCGCACATCAGCAGTTTCTGAAATACTCAAAGCACCGACGACCACGTCTAAGTCGATCACCTCGCCCCCCCATTTTGATCTCCGAAGCTTCAATTGTGCATCTGTTTCAGCCTGCGTACCTGCACCTGAGACAGCGCGTGGACAACTTTGTATCCAATCACCTCTCTAATCACACATGGAGTCCTCAGCTCAACAAGAACCAGCTGAGGAACAGCATCAGGCAGCTCGTGCTCCAGTACGTATCGTCCGACCTGGTTTACGTTTCTTATACTAGGCTTTTCTGCCTCAGATCATTTAGAAGCGTGAAATATTTGTAGTTGTCTGAATTTGCCGGAGGATTTCGTTGCTGTTGACTGGTACCTGTTCTTTGTACATGAACTGGATTGTTGATCATTTAACATGATCCTGGATTTGTTCTTTTGGCCTCGTTGCCCAAAAGACTACAAGTTTGTAAGGTCAGGAGCAGCAGTGAAGAACCAACCAGTAATAAGGATCATGTCAGACCGTCAACAGTTCAATCAGGCTAGCTCAGCTCGTGATGCGAGTTGTTTATTGTTATTTGTTTTATCGCAGGTCGGGCTTGCTGGAGCAGGGCGTAGATCGGATTGTAGCGCAAGTTGTCGACCCCAAAGTTCAGCACACCTTTCGGCCGCAGGTGGAACGCGTCGTGCGTCAGTTCCTGTCTCCCGGCCACCACGTGGAGGACGAGGAACCTCCATATGCCTTCACGCAGGTAGTGGAGAACCAGGAAGCTCAGCTGCCGTCTCCAGGTAACAGGGCTCGCGCAGTTCCCGAAAACCATCTGTTTATTTTAAGTAGAAATGCTCCCTCCATTTTTCTATTCACTTTCCGCTCCTTGCTTGCTCGTTTTCTTTGCAATCACTCGACCCAGTTTATTTTCTCTACCCTGATGCATGCGTATCTTTTCTCTCCCCTTCCTCAGCGATCTCCGCGGGCCCGGTCTCAGACTCCGCCCCCTCTCAGAGCCACGATCCCGCCGCTATACAACCGCACGACGGAGGGGAGGAAGACATGAACCTGGTAGAGGAGGACGAGAAGGAAGCGGAAAGGACAAAGGAGGAGGAGGAGCAGGAGGAGAAGCTCGGCGGGAACGAAGATGAGACGAGCAAAGAGCGAGCCAAGGAGGAGGAGAGGCCGAAAGAGACGATGGAGGTGGATCAACCCACGGTGGAGCCTGTGGAGGTCAAGAAGGAGGATGAGGAAGAAGATCGAGAGGAGGAGAAGGAAAAGAAAGGAGACGAGGAAAAAGAAAAGAAAGGAGAGGACGCCAAAGATAAGAGAGGCTCGGGGAAGAACAGGGAGGAGAGCAGCGACAAACTGCGCATTCACCAGAAAGCACGAGAACGCCTGAAAGAAGGTGAACAAAAACATCAAAGCCAGAGAGCGTCCGATTTCCTTGTCAACTTGTACTCTTTTCACACTTTCTTCCATCTGTATAAGTTCTATAAGGTTATTTGTTATCGTGATGCGTTGAAACCAAACGAAGCCGGCGGAGTATGAAATATTTCTGAGCCGCAGAGTTTGAACCTGTGTGTGTGTGTGTGTGCGTGTTGTGGCAGAATACTCTCTGGAGGACTCGGATCTGGAGGGTTTGAGCGACATAACGGTGAGTTCCGTCCACACGAGCGACCTTTCCTCTTTTGAAGACGACAGCGAGGACGAGGAACCTCCGTCCGATTCCACCGAGGAAGGAGAGATCACCTCGGAAGGTAAGACACCGCTGCCGTCATGTTAGACACACACACACCAAAAAAAAAAAAAAACGCTTGGAGATGTGCTGCTATTCTGCCCACGCCTCATATTTTAGCCATTGTTGTTACTTTGTATAAGAAGGTCTTCAATGTTTCTTAATTCTGTGTAGATGAAAAGGTCCAGAAGAAAGCTACCGGAGAGGAATCTGACGAGAATAAGGAAAAGAAACCCCGTGGTTCACGCCAAGGCTACATCCACAAGCCTTTCCTTTACTCCCGTTACTATAGCGACTCTGATGATGAGGTTACTGTGGAGCAGCGACGGCGTTCTGCTGTGAGTGAACGGGTTGCAGCGTCGAATCGCTGATGTCTATTAAAGCGCACAGCGCGCAAAAGTGAGAAGGTGAGGGTTTGGTGTTGCCTCTATAACCTGCGATTTTGTTTCGTCGTTCCAGGCGAAGGACAAAGAGGAAAGACTGCTGAAGAGGCAACTGAACCGCGAGCGTCTTGAGGAAAAGAGGAGGCAGAAGGCAGAGCTGCAGGGTGCGATGGAGCCACCTTTGTCATCACTATTAACGTTAACATCGTGTTCATCATGAACACGGCTGTAATATGTTTTAGTTTATTTGTATATATATATACAATTTTTTTTTTTTTCTCCATTTAGCAGAAAAGGAAAAGCAGGAGGTTCAGAGACCTCAAGCAAAAGAAGCACGGAAAGAGAAGAAAGTTCTGGAAAAGAAAGTGGCGCTCAGCAGAAAGAGGAAGAGAGACTCGAGGTGCGTGTGCTCGTGCGTTCGTTCATTTGTTCGTCCGTCTGGTCATCCGAGTGCGCGTCAACTTTTTGTTCTTTCACGCATTTGGAATGCAGGAAAGACGATGACCCTGGCAGCAAGAAGAAGAGTGACGGAGATCCCGAATCCGTCAAGAAAGATGTGAGTCTTTTCTCCCTCTCTGTCTCTGCTTCACTCTCTTTCTCTTTGTCTTACTTTGTTAAAGGTATTAAAATACTCAGCAGTTTGAAATAAAAAGATAATACAAAAACACAGTTCAGAAAAATACATACAGTATATACTAGATTGTGAGTACATACAGTATATATTGAATTGAATATTGTCCTACTGCCTTTTAATTTGTTTTTTTCTTACCATTATGGATATTACATACCATAATACAAACCAAAATCATGATTCAGTGTAATAATCCTTAATATTGCTTAAATCTACAGGGCATATTTTCATTAAAGACACATTGCACATCTTCTGCAAATTCAAACCTATTAAAACATGTTTGCATGCTATGAAATATTAGTGTTATACTGATACTTATACATTGTGCTCTCAGATGTGACTGATCCGAGCACAGTTCCGACATGTCCTAATATCCTAATGAGCGCACTTGTCTGAGAGTCCCAGCCCACTTTGCCAATCATTCAGCAACTTCATTAATTGATTCAATTCAATTTTATTTGTACAACCCGATTCCAGAAAAGTTGGGACGTTCTTAAAAGGTGAATAAAATGAAAACTAAAAGACTTGCTTATCACACGAGCTAATATTTTATTCACAACAGAACATAGATAACATAACAAATGTTCAAACTGGGAAATTGTACACCTTTATCCACTAAA
>JAQMYM010000008.1:16210123-16214092 GCA_030014255.1 Parauchenoglanis ngamensis | reverse complement strand
GGCCAATATATGTGCAGGCCCGTTATCTGTGTGTGTGTGTGTGTGTGTGTGTGTGTGTGTGTGTGTGTGTGTGAGAGAGAGAGAGAGAGTTCATGCACTGAAGTGTCCACAAGGTGGAGAGAAAGACACACTACTGCTCGTTTCATTATTACACCATATTTCATATTTCCTATGTATTAAAACGGTATTAGTTAGGCTAAACTTGATCACTAGTAAGTAACACCAGTAGGTTAATAATCTAATACTACGTAAATTCGGGACATGAAAAAAAATCGAGTCTATAAACTGGAGTATAAATGGGTTTACACTATGTCCGTTTCATGCTTTAATATAACCGGTAACTAATCTAACATTTAGTTTAATTTGACAATTGCATCAGAAAAATACTGAAGCCGAATTGTGTAAATATCGCAAGAATTGTGTATTATTAGGGTTGTTGTTGTCGTTCTAATTTTGTTCACAAATGCGACGGCTTAAACAAATGAAAGTTATTTATTTATATAACTGAAATGTATTTATGAAATTTGGGATTTCTGCCATTAATATTGTAAGAGCCACGAGCAGCTTAATCAAGAATAACAATATAAGGGCACTATAATAGGCAATAAAAATACACACAATCCATGAGGTATAAACGTTTTTAGTTAAAGCACAATAATCGTTGTTGTTGTTGTAGTTGCAGTTGTTGATGTTGTTGTTATTCTTCTCTTCTTCTTCTTCTACTTTGAAAAAAAAAAGAAGTTTCCGAGCAAAGGGCTGACATTCAAGTGATCTTTCATACCCTCTCCACATCCACACTTTCAGGAAGAAAAGATTTTAATGTGCCGGAATATAACGGCATAAAATCTGACTCGGGGAAAAATATGAGAATTTAAGACGTCTTTAAATACACAAACATGTAACTGTGCTCGTGTGCAAGTATTTCTTTTTTACTTTTATAGTTGCTTGTCATTAAAGCTTAGCATTTATCCTGCAGTTCTCAGCATTTCTATTATGATGAATATACTAGCAGATATTCTCTGTTATAGTATGCTCTGAAGATGAACGCCATTTACTACCTATTTAACACACAAAAAAAAAACGGTTTAATGAATCATGCAATTAATCAGTCATGATGTCCAATAAGCTACACGAATAATTTGTTGTTGTAGGGACTGGAAGATCCAAAAGCCCTTGTTTAAATTTTAAATACGGTTATTGAAGTTCAATCAGCAAGTGACCATGATGGAAACGCGGATTATTATTGTCATTTATTTATTTTATATTAAAAACCCTATCTAACTAAATACATATATGAATTAAATATAAATATTACTAAAGTCTAAATAGACCTCAAATTAGAAATATTTTTTTATTGTTGATGTCATTGTTAATAATAATAATAATAATAATAATAATAATAATAATAATAAATTTGAACTTCAGGTTCCTCAGTAAGTTAAAACATTTGTCAGTCCTTTGGGGGTAATAAAAAAAAATGCTGCATGGACAATACCATGTATTGAGGACTACTAAAAAAATCAAAGTAAAGGACAGCTAAATTAATGCAAGAGAAAATCTATACTGTATTATTATTATTATTATTATTATTAATAATAATAATAATAATAATAGCTTGTTATTTTTTCCATTAAATGGGAAATCTGTATGATTGTACAGTTTGTTAATGCATTTGTGCATTCGCAAATCATTGCATATATACATACATACATACATGCTCTTTGGTATAGTAATGGACAACATGTAATCGGCAAGTGAATCAATCAAATTATTCCGAACAGGTACATTTTGAAAAGGAGCGTCATCAGATCACTATTTTATTTAGTTTAAATACACACTGTATAGGTCCAGTAACCTTCTGCTCTTGGCAACTACATCTTAGTCGGTTAATATAGGATTTATGGAGCTTGTTCATGTACACATGAACACCATGGCGCACAAAGTTTCCAAAGAAACATGATGTTTCTCACAAAAGTGCTTCCTCAGCTGTGCTGTGCAAGGCGCAGGAGGTGAAATCAACTGCTATTCATATGCGTAAAAAAGGACTAAGACAACTGCAAAGGGCGACAGGAAGGAATCCTTTCTAGCAATATACGTGTGAGCTACATGTTTTATTAAGTGTTTATTTATATTTTTTATCTGTGTATATATATATTTTTATTCATAAAATACATTTGGACTATAGTTTCTGGTTCTGCAGAAAGCTGCTCATGCCTTATCCTATCTCTGAAATATAGGTAGACCTGCAATAGGTAACACCGCCGATGAGGATTCCGCCTGGACAACCGCAGGGTCCTAATGTGTGTTTAAATGTGCATAAATTGTGTATCATTATATATAGCCTAGAGTGTATGTATTTAAACAGACAAGGCACGTTTCTGGAAGCCTATTCAGCCGCCTAAAGTAGCATTTTAACATTTCACTGTGATCCATGGCAACGATAATGTGAAACGATCTGGGAAATTGGATTAGTAGCTTACAGATTATGTGCAAGTCTGTACACTGAGGAAACAATGTATGTATTTAAATAAGTCCATGCACGCGCAGCAACATTTTCCGTTCTCATTGACTAATAACTAATATGATGAAGTGGCTTTCGGAGAGAATGTTAAAAAGAGTAACATTCCAAATCACCGATTACGTTCCTAGATAACAAAAACAAAACAAAACAAAACAAAAAAAACTAAACAAAACGGTAGTATGCTGTCTTCTAGCCTCTTTAGTTCATGCTATTTATTACACTGTAGTGCACGCGCACACAATACACACACCACGTTATACGCTATAACTACACTAACCTCTCTTTTATAGGGTATTTCCCCTATTTTGAGTTTTCTGCTGCGCTTGTAAATAACGTGTCAGTCGCCTTTGCCTCGAGGTATGCAAATGAGCGCGTGGCAAATGTTAATTTTTTTCCATCCGGGTACTGTTTCACGTACTATTTCGCCATACTCTTTAGTACTGATAGTGTGCATGAAGTTTTAGGGCGTTTCTATAATGACGCGCGAGAACCAATCATCCCCGAGCTTCACTGCAGAGCTGGCCAATAGCAGACAGATAGTTTTGGTGGCTCTGTGATGTCACTCACAGGTGAAAGTGGGGACGGTTAGGGCTGGTTCTGCTTGCTGTGTATGTGTGGGTGTGTACGTGTGTGTGCGCGCTGTGTCTCTCTCGGACGCAGGAGCCCGCGGTAGCGACGTGGACCGAAATGAAAGTCGCGCGCCATCGCCGATCGTGGAAGCATGCTGGAGTAGAAGGGCGCGTGACGAGCGGGTGCAATAAGAATTGCTTTTACTTTTTCTTTTGACCTCAAGTGCCTTTTTGTAGGCTTTTTTGTTTTTATTTTGTTTTTACTTTTTTCCCTGTTTTTGTTTGTGTGGGTTTTTTCCTTACGCGCGCGCGATGGCCGTGCGCAGCAGCTCCTTGATGCCTTTCTCCATCCAGGCCATTTTAAACAGAAAAGGGGAGGAAGAGGAGGAAGAAGAAGAAGAAGAAGAAGAAGAAGAAGAAGAGGAAAAAGTCGAAGAAGGAAGGCGCCGTCTGAAAGAGCTGGACATGTGTTTTGCGAAAAGCGCGTGCTGGAAAATATTCGGTGGAACGCACGAGGAGGAAGACGACGCCCGCGAGGACAGGGATAGGGGGCAGAGGGAGAGGGAGAGGGAGAGAGCGCGCGTGGCGGGGAGCCACCACAAGAGCTACGACTCTGATTCCGGGCTCAGCGAGGACCACCACCACGACCACCACCACCTCGACGATGAGCGCGAGGCGAAAAGCAGCTCGGGGCGCGAGCAACGGGACGGCTGTGACTCGCGCGCACTGGACGAGAGCTTTCAGGACGAGACAGACAGAGAGTCCACGGCTGCGGAGCAAGCGCGAGAACTGAGCGACTGCGAGCTCTTAGCCAGCGTGTCCGGTAAGTAAGTGCCTGCAGAACGAGGCCACGTTTTCACTAGGGCAGCGCGAGACCGA
>JAQMYM010000008.1:16202623-16205123 GCA_030014255.1 Parauchenoglanis ngamensis | reverse complement strand
AGTACTGGGTTTAAGATGAGAGCAATTAATATTCATGTGAGAAAAACCACTGATGATTACAGAAATAGCCAGAAATTAGGTGGTGTTTTGCGTGTGGGTAATTATTGTTCGATGAGATTATGTCCTATTGTTCAGTCTAAAACACAGGACAAGGTTTCTAATAAGGAAGACATATGTGAATGGTTTGCAGAGTTCCTCCACGGAGGTGACAGATCTACAGCTGACTGAGGACTCAAGCCCAGTGGCAAACTCACCTACAATTTCAGAAAAAGAGACAAGTACTCTTCCATACATTCCACATGAAAGTAAGATTTTTAGCATTAATGCATTTTAACTAAAATTTTAAGTTTGACTTCATCTGAACTGATGGTCAAAACACTGTCATAATGTGCTATTTCAGACACCCCAGGGGACACACCAAGGACTGAGAGCATCTTCCAAACAATCAGCACGTCTGATCACATTGAAGATGTGGATAAGATAAACATTCATGTAATTTGTGCCGGGAAAACGATGGAAATAATGATATTCCCTCTAGAGAAAATCTCTTATTTGCTTCAGCAAGCATGTGAACAGGTGCACAAGAAACCAGAGAATATGAAGCTTATTTTTAAAGGTAAATTATAATATTCTAACCACAATATCATTTGTATTGATTAATGTATGGACTGTGTAACTAATATGAAGAATTTGTTTAACAACAAACACTAGCTAGATAGCTAACATGAGCTGGTCTTCAGACACAACCAGAACTAAATATTCCCTAAGGCAGGAGTAGGAAGGCATGTGACATATGCTGCATTATACTGCTCATAATCTCAACTGAAACTGAAATAACTATTGAAGGTTTCTAAGGGTGACACACAGCAGCTCAGACACACCAAACAGTATTTTTTTTCCCCACTAACTCAATAATAATGTATATTTCTTTCTAGCTCCACTGCAGCTTTGTATGTGTTGCAGCAGGAATCAATAAATTTACACATTGTATGTGGTTGAAAGCAATTAGTACATTTCCCTATGTGATTTTTATGTACATATCAATAAACATGATCATTAATACTTCATTTTGTTAATTTGTTTGCTTTCAGGAGAGCAGCTGGATATGACTAAGACAGTGAACCAGTACCCTAGGCTGCGAAGGGGGCAAAAAGTAAACCTCATTCGTGCTGCCTGAGATACTTAATTATTTCATTTCAGTGTTTCATTTTATAACACTACGTATACTATAAAACCACAGATTACTGTCATGTATTGTCAGTTAACCTTTGTATGACTGATATTATATTTTTTGTAACTCACAGTTAGCCTTTTAACTTAAGCTAAGACCGTTATGTTCTCACATTTATGTTAGTCCATATGTTTTTGGAAAAGCATTTCCTGTGCAATTAAATAAAAAATTATTGCATCACAAAATTTAGAATGCTTGTCAAAAACCATCACTAAAATAGATGCTTTAAGAAAAAATGGCTCTGTGATTGTGCAGAGGTCTATGAACTAAAAAGTTCAGCATGGGCTGACCCTTTCAAAGAACTTGGTTATTGTATGTGTGCCTATATATGCAAGCTATAAATGGAGAAGAAAAAAGCTGTCGCTTCAGTAGGAGATGCATAGAATATTGCTGACAATGACTTACACTAAAATAAAAGTAAAGGACTTTCACTTTAATGTACTTTCACTTTAAACCATCTATCCATCCAGACATCCCACCCTGCAAAAACTCAATTCAGGGAGGTGCCCCCCTCCCCCTTCCCAAAGTAAAAAAATCCAGGTTCACTATCTAAGAACACAATAGATTTTGCAATAGTTTGTTCAATAATTCTGTCTTATCTGAAAACCAAGTTGTGTACACCTATATGCAGAAGATCTGACAATAAAATGTTTTCAACTATTTCAACTAATAGAGTTGTTTTTATTCTATTAAAGCTTTATGCTGATCATACACTAGAAGAGTTTGAAAATACTCTTAAAAGACTAAAGTCTGACACCCTCTCATCTAAAGACAATTTACATAGTTTTTAGTCACAGGCTATGATTTTGCAAAGTCTGGGAATCTTGCAGGGTCAATAATTGTGAGACTACAACTAGATTTCTTTTGAGATTATTTTCCATCATGCTCCTGTACACGCTTTGCTGCTTCCTGTTTGGTGCTGGAGAGAGCTCTCCTATTGGTTTTATGACATTCCATGAACGAATGACACCTATTAAACTCACCTTAACATGTAGTTTACAGTCATTTAACCCACCATGAACCAGTAGAAAAGCGACTGTTGGAAACATGACAACAAGCAACACTGCCATTACTTTTGACCCTTATAATTAATAATTTTATTAATAATTAGAGATTTTGCCCTAAACGGCCTCTCTTACAAACCAGGATGCTCTCACTCTCTCGCTATGTCTTTCTCTCTCTCTCTCTCTCACTCACTTACACACACACACACACACACACACACACACACACACACACACACACACACACACACACACACACACACAC
>JAQMYM010000008.1:16183499-16202523 GCA_030014255.1 Parauchenoglanis ngamensis | reverse complement strand
AAAAAGTGCATAAAAATATAAAAAATATTTAAAACAAACAAACAGAAAAAAAAACTTTATATCTATGGTTAGGTCTGAAGTTGTTGAAAAGATCTGATGTGGTGAAAGTGAAGAAAAAAAATTTATACATAACATTTTTATTACACTTTTATGAGAGGGACTATTTTGGGACCTAAGGGTAACTTCATTTTTAAGGGGCCTCAAGGGTTAATCTAATAGTGAGGTATTTTGAATTCTGTTCCCTACTCTGTATTTAGCTATTCCTGAGTATTGCATGCTTTTCATTTTATTTAGTTGGTATATACGTTATCTATTAAATAATGGCCTTTATGTTCTACATATTGTACACTCTGGCCTATATGTCAGACAGGTACTATTTGGGATTCAACACCTCACTCCTGACATGGGAAATAATGTCTCCTAAACATCCAAAGCTTAAATCTAGAATGTTTAAGGGTGCTAGACCTATTCACTGCCCCCTGACAGGTTAATGTGCCGCACCTCACCTCCCCTGGATACATTTCTTTCCAGATTTTCCTACTTTAGGTGTCTAGTAGCAAGTCTTTTAGGATTAAGCTCCCTATATTTGCACTGCATGGCATATGGAAAAAAATATAAAGACTATAGTGCACTATGTGTGAAACAGGAAGTCATTTAGAAATCAGGACAAAATAACTCAACACAGGATCAGTGTGTGTGTGTGTGTGTGTGTGTGTGTGTGTGTGTTTCCAAAATGTCGACACTCATGTAGGTGTGTAGGACACAATGTAAAACATTTACACTTGAATGAGATTCTACTTCATTATTACCAACTAACAAGAGAGCACAATTATAAAAAAAAAATAATAATAAATTTGTGCAGAAGTGAGAGCGCTTGAAATGACGCTATATTGCACGTGGAGGTGCAGTGAAGTTCTGGCGCCTTCCCCCCTCCTTTTAAATTCATCCCCTATAAATAAGTACCCCGATGGTTAAACATTCCGGGAAAACGCGCAGAAATGACCGAGAGGGGAAAAAAACTCGAGTGAGGCCTAAAGCCTCTATTGAGTGCGTTTAAGAGAGGAATAGAGAGAGAGAGAGAGAGAGAGAGAGAGTATGAGCTCAGTCGTGTCTGGAAATGATTCGCAGATGGAGCTTCAGTTTTTGCCACTCAAAATGGTATTGACATTGAGATCATGGGAGATCTTCAGACACACACACACACACACACACACACACACACACACACACTTTCTTCCACTCACTTTCAATTAGGTCAAATTAGCCTAAATTAAATTCACAAGTCTTTAATGGCACGACAATGGGGCAGTTGTATTTAACTCATCAGAGCGTGTGAATAATAAGGAAAAGATAATAATAAAAGGAAGGAAAACATCGCCTCTCTCTTCCTCTCTCTCACACACACTTGCACACAGATACACGATTTTCCTTTTTTAAGGCATTTTCAATGAACCCACGCGCAACGTACGCACGTATAGGCAAGCTACGACCCTGCATCATACTAGTTCTATCATGTAATAATAATAATAATAATAATAATAATAAGGCTCGTGGATAGGCCTACTTGTGCATTAGTACCTGACATGACCAATGTCGTGGTAATTTCCCCGCAGGTTTCTCAGGCATTATGTCTCCCTTCTGCTCTGTATATTTATGCAGAGATTGGAGACGTCAAAGGCAATTTGTGCGCACACGCTAATAGAGGCGGCCTGACGGCGTAATGGCGCTTAATCAGAGCGATCATGTCGGCCCGCGCGAGCCCGTTGTTGTGCCAGATCAGGTTTCCCATAATGTAATGTAATGGAGGCGAAATTGGCGTTTCTGCTCGCTCTCTCTGTAATCCCCGCGCGCGCCTCCGCACCTGCGAGCCATTCCTCCTCTCAGCTCTGAGCGCTATAATTCAATTACACTCTTTTTACAAGAAAAAAATACAAGACGCGAACCGGGTTTTTTTTTATGCCAGACAAGTGCAGGTAAGGGAGACCCCGCAAACATCACATCAAATATTAGATAGCTACAGTCTATTCATTCTCGCTTATAATTAGGTATTATTGTTCTAATGCTAATGAAGTCGCTTTTTAAATTTTTGGTGCTTTTTTTTGTTTTAGTTTTGTTTCCCTGTTGCTTATAATAAGGTAACATTATTTTGGCTTATTTTTTTATTTTTCTCATGTACATACATAGGCCATAAGCTACATATTTAAAAAATGTAATAAATAAATAAATAAACAACAATATTTCACAAATTGTAATGTCAATGTAAGTCCCAAATGTAAGTCCCAAAGTGTAGCTATTATTATTATTATTATTATTATTATTATTATTATTATTATTATTATTATTATTATATTTCCGTCTACATTTTGTTTAGGAGATTAGTGAGCAAAGAGCTCGCGGGTCTGCTCTGTGACGTGTGTAGAACGCATGCACGCGGACACCTGTTTGCTATTTCCTCCAGCTGCTCACGCAGGTACATCTGCTTCACATTCCACACTAATCCGACACGCGCTTGCTTTAATAATAATAATAGTAGGAGTAGTGGTAGTAGTAGTAGTAGTAATAATAATAATAATAATAATAATAATAATAATAATAATGATTTTATGTGAAAGATTAGTGTCGTATTTATGAATTAAATTTATTTGTTTTTCTAAATCACATTTTAATACTTATTTAATACAATATTTTGTATTTGCAACGTATGTTTCACAGTAAAAGTCCTTAATTAACGCTTGGTAAAATTTATTTTACCTGTTTATAGTGATAGTAGATGCTATGTCTATTACAAACTGAGTGGTAGAAGTCTATAAGAAATATAAACATATGTTAAAAAATATTCCAGCTACAAAAAAAAAAACAAAAAAAAAACAACCAAAATATAGGACACAAGGGCAGGTTACATTATAATGTATGATGTAAAATGATATTTTATTTGAAACTCATTTGCAAATGTGTATCGACTAAACGCAGCTTATTTGTAACTCTCATCTGTACATCATAAAGTCCAGACTGCTCCTGTTTACTCATTTAACAACATTTAACAGACAGATTTGCACATTTCAGATAGTTAAATCATTTAATTAATATTTTTATTTTATTTATTATCTATCATCTTTAAATATAACAAACTCATATTTCACAATAATTGAAAAAAATATTACTTACCTTGTATATTATTTATTATTTTCGTTATTATTCTTTGCCCTGGTATTGTGTAGTACAGTTTGTGCAATTACTATTAAAATATTAATACAATTATTAAGTCAATTATTATTGATCCCATGAGTGTCAGCTATTTGCTATTATTACAGCATTATTACAGCATTATTATTATTATTATTATTATTATTATTATTATTATTATTATTATTATTATTATTATTTCATGCTTATACTGAACACGTTTCTGTTTGTGATTTAAGCGTCATAGTGTAAAAAAAATTATATTCATGATATCCACTGCAGTATATAGGCCTGTTTTTTTTTAATGCAACGTTCTTTTTTAATATCAGGTCCAGGAGACAGGCTTAAAAATGTTTTTGATGAAAAACGGTACATGTTTTCACTAAGGTGTAAAACTTCCGTTCACTTTAATCACAGGACTCAAATGTGAACGGAAAAACGGGAAAAAAGGTTTATTACGGAAAATAAACACGGCTATATTAGGCCAAACTGTATTACAGTCCAATGAAATAAATCTAAACAGGTTTACTTCATCGTGCTGTTTTATATTAAGCAGAATGTTAAATTATGGAAGTCTAGCTTTTAAACAAATTTTACTTTGCAAAACGTGATAGATAGATAGATAGATAGATAGATAGAGAGATAGATAGATAGATAGATAGAGAGATAGATAGATAGATAGATAGATAGATAGATAGAGAGATAGATAGATAGATAGATAGATAGATTTTGTCCAAGAAGATACAAAGTAATTTCAAGGTAATAAGATAATAAAATTAGACAGACAGACGGACAGACAGACATGTCTTACTGACAGACAACCAGACAGGCAGACAGACAGATGTGTCTTACAGACAGACAGACAGAGACATATATGTCTTGCTGACAGACATCCACACAGCCAGACAGACATGTCTTGCTGACAGACAGACAGACAACAGACAGACAGACAGATGTGTTCTGCTGGCAGATAATCAGACAGACAGGCAGACAGACTAACAGACAGACGTGTCTTGCTGACAAACAGACAGACAGGCAGACAGACAGATGTGTCGAGAGTAATGAACGGAAGGATAATTTTTTTATGTTACTATAATGATTCTAATCTTTTTACTGAGATTGAATTGTAACGTGCTATTGTACTTCATTAATAATAAACAGTATTAAAATAATGACATAACTGTAATTATTCATTTCTATAAAACTGGATAGTCGTCGCTGAAGCTGCTCGGAAGCACGCGCACGCTCAGCAAGCCATTCCCTCATTCCAGACTCCTGCAGGAACCTTGGTTTCCTTGGCAACGAGGAAGCGTCATGGCGGACGAATCCATTTCTCTCCTGTGGGTAGGAACAGAAATAAAAGCATCTTAAACTCATCGAGGATGCGTTTGGAAACATATATACGCATGGGTTCAGTCAATTAAAATCTGTATAGATTATACATATGTTTAATAAAAGGCACTTACAGGACTCAAATGCCTTTATTAGTTGTCCTAACATTGCAATGTTTTACTCCCAATGGTTGGTGCCAGTCTCCGGCTGTTTGAGTGAACATGGCGGCCCGTTGCTTAGCACAAATTGTTGTATGATTATAACCTTAATTTGCCAGGCGTCTTTCTGATTACATTGTTTTATCATATTTAGGTATTATAGTGCATAAACACACTCCGATAAATATGTCGGATTCGGAGGAAGAGAGTCAGGAGCGGCAACTGAAGATGGCGTTAATCGGAGACGGAGCTTCGGGAAAGGTGAGGAAGGATTTAGAGCAGCTTTGGCTGGTATGCTAAGTGCTAATGCAATCTTAGCTAATCTGCGTCCTTAATTATATTAGTGTGCAGTTATATACTCGTATTATGAAATATGGAGATGAAGAAGGAACGTCATTTGCCTGGGTTAGCGTGCTATATGCTATCTATTCTCTTTACCTCACTATGTCCCGTTATTTAGCTGTAAAAACATGTATTTTAGCAAGATGGGCCATAAACAAAGCAGTTTATTTGCAAAATGTATAGGAGTGCACAGACGTGTACCATGGAACATGAGTGAAAGAACATGTAATGTGCAAACAAGCAACAGTGTGTAAACATCCAGATGTTCAGACCTACAAAAGTGTATATTTAAATACAAGTAAACACAATACAACGTCCACGTACAACACTATATGGTAAAGAGAAGGTTCTGCTGACCACAACAATGTTGTAAAATTAGCTAGTTAATATCTACGAGTTTATTGGACAAAACCACCTGGTCGATTAACCTAAAAAAACATAATAAAGTTGGATAAAAAGTATCATGACTGACTCCATTTAATTATAAATGGTAATGCAGGTTAATCAATAAGAGGTCTTTTACAGCATTACACATGTACAGGTCACACAGTGATTTTAGGACTACAAACGAACGTTTTCCACAAGTAGCACTGGTGCTCCTTCCTGGAAATTTGAGGAGCATTATCCCACATTTATTCCCATCTCTCTAGAGAACGCCATGTACCAAACATATCACACGTGAGATGATGTTTTTTTAAAAATGAGGGGACTATTTCAGGGGAAAGTAGCTATTATGTTCTCAATCGAATCACCAGAAGTCACCAGATGATGGCGTAATCATGTTGTCATGATTTGCATATTCATTCAATTGTCATGGTTATTTGCATTAACATGAAGAAGAAAGATAGAATAGAATCGGATAGAAAAAAGAAAGCTGGTATCAAACTAACCATTTATGTATTTACAAAATGCTACAATCACTATCAAGCACGTGGGTGGTTGGTAGAAATGGTCATCAATGCTTTGCCATTGGGAACAATGCTGGGCAATAATTGGTCTCTGGGTACGTTGGTGATCAGTAATATATTTATATTGAAGCTCAAGGTTCATTGAATCAAACAGTGACAACATTCTGTTACCGCAAACACAATAATGTTTGTCCTCTTGCATTGATGCCTAGTTATATGTCCATTAGGAGTGTAATATATCTGTATCTTCTTTGTTGTTTAAATATTTGGACCTGTATTCGGATTATACCAAATGTGGTTGTGGCCTGAACTGGAAGGGTTTATTTTTTAAATAAAAATAAAACCACTATATGAATGGTATGTGTATTCTGGCGCTTATAGGACCTGTTCACACCTGCTTTTAGAATGTGTCTTGGGCGATTGGGTCACAAGTGGACAGCCAAGACACATCGCCGTTTACGCTTGTGTGCATCATGCATCTCCAGGGTGTTCAACTGACCACCCACATCACTTCTGCTTGAAGGTCAAAGAGCCCGTGCACAGTTATCGCATCAGTTCTGTCACCAGACGAGCACCAGATTTGTTTAGTACAGAGTAGCTAAGAATTTCTTTTATGTCCCAGATCACCTCAACAAGTGGTTTGAGTGAATGTTTCTTGAACGCATCCTGCCGATTGTGTACACTTCCTTTTTTTTTTTTTGAGCTCCGTCCACTGTCCGATCACCCAAGACGCATTTTAAAACCAACTGTAAACACGCTCTAACGTGTTCAGGAGACAAGTAGAGACAAGCATACGTGTCTCGTCTGACCACTTGTGATTGGATCTCACTTCCCTGCTCTATATAAGTAAACAAGTACACCATTCCCATTTGCAAAGACCAAATACGTCGTCGCTTTAAACCAGCGGAAAGCAGCAGTGCACCTCCCCTGCCTAATTTGCCGAAAATTAAAAGAAGAAGAAGAAGAAATCGCACTCACATATTAATACTTTATTTACTTAATTAAATATTTAATTAATTAATTCAATATTGAACCATTGTCGCACTTCAATACAGCGCTGTAGCTGCGCGAATGAGTTCGTACTTCCACCTACGCGGAGGACGTCGGCCGATCTCAGTGCATCTTCGGGATGTATTTGACCCCGTTCACACCTGTACTTGGAGCTGTCCACATGCGACCTGATCCCCCAGGTGTGGAAAGGGCCACAGTTCCTCAACCTTCTCGCTCGCGTTTATGATCAGTCTCATGTGCATGGAACAGTGTAAAGAAATTTTGTTGGTTCTGTTTCCACAAATATCAACAGTGGTGACCTAATTTAAACCAGCACAACCATGACCAGTTAGTTAATAAGGAATACAAGCAACATGAAAGTAAAACCGCTCACCTCATGTCCAAAAAAAAGGTGTGCCTCCTGTTATATCTGTATCTGTATCTGTTCAATCCCCATAATGTATTTCTGTGTGGTTACATCCTTAACGTCCACATTGCTCAGTGAGAACAGAAACCAGTGTACAGTGACCTCAGCAGCAGGTTTATTAGTACCACGAGTGCAAAATTGTAGTTTCCTAGTACTTGGTCCCTTGATACTTTTTCAGTATCACTATTCCGTGCATGTGTCTGACTTGCAAACATATAAGCCAATTGACCACAACAGAGTACAAGGCAGTCAATTCACAGGTCTAGTACGTGTCTTCATATGAGCTTTATTTATAAGCTAGACAGCTAGTTTAGCTAGTTTTACCGTCTGCATATTAAATTGATTGTTTGTAGCTGTTGGCTCTGGGTCAGGCCTGGCATGCTTCGCAGGATATTTATCCAGGATTTTTACCCAATTTGCTTATGCTGCCAAATTTTCAAAATGGGAAGTTAATCTCCAAATGGAAGCTGGACGGGGGCCTAGTGTGGTCACAAATGAGTGGGATAAACGAGTCTGGGCGCAGATGATCCTGTGGTGTGGGAGGGTAAACAAACGTGGGCGCAGATGATGCCGTGGCGTGTGATGTTAAATGAGTGTGGGCACAAACGATTTGTTGAAGTGAAAGGGTAACTCCGTCAATCTGAGCCTTCCAATCTCCAGTTACGCTCCGCGAGCCTGCCAGTCTCACTCCAGAATTGTCAGAGACCTCAATATATTTTCGCGCGTTCGGTTTTTATCGCTGAAAACCCGCACGTGTTCGTGTATTGTGAGACGCCCGGCAGTGCGATCGGACAGACGATGCAGCCTATAGTGACGAACGGCACTGAAGAAAAACGGCAAAGCGTGAAAACTGCGAAGAGCAGAGACTTGTAGAACATTTGCATATGAAG
Source organism: Parauchenoglanis ngamensis (assembly GCA_030014255.1). Classification (NCBI taxonomy): domain Eukaryota; kingdom Metazoa; phylum Chordata; class Actinopteri; order Siluriformes; family Auchenoglanididae; genus Parauchenoglanis; species Parauchenoglanis ngamensis. Next base: position 16,194,293 of record JAQMYM010000008.1, on the reverse strand, counting down.
GAGAGCCTTTATAATATAAACCATAAGTACCAGTCTAGCTAGAGATTGCATGCCTCCTGCCTGTGCAAATAAAAGTACTAACAAGTCCATCCAGATCCATCTCCGTTTGTTGTGACATGTTGATACTGATTTCCTCCATATACGGATTGAAATATTCATAATCTCCACCTAGTACTTTAAAAAAGGCAGGCAGGCTGGATTTTGTTTTTTTTTTTGCATTTATATAATAAAATCACACAACATTGTACAATAAACTTTTCAGTTTGGATCAGGTTTACGTTAATTATTTAATTATTACTGGAATATTTCTGAGATTTTAATGTCATGCAAGTAAATCTATTTTTAAGCATTATTGTCCTACTTCTTTCAGGAATGGCCTTTTTTTACATTTTAAGTCCAACATTGTGGTTAGACTGTATACCTGTTTGCGTTTTAATATCTTGTCAAGCGAGAAACGTAACAGACTGTACATATATCTTACCCCATTTTTAAAAACTCCTACACACACATGATCTTGCCCAGACTCTTTATACAAGTGGATCAGTAGCATGTGATAAGTGATGAGTGGATTACAGGACTGAAGGCTGTTTTGAACAAAGATAGGCTGTGTTTTAATCTATCTGTCTTTATAAACCTGTTAATGCTCCCTTCAGATTTAGTCCTCTGTGTGCGTGTGTGCGTGTGTGTGTGTGTGTCTGGAAAAGTGAATCAAAATGAACCTGACAGGAGTGGACAAATTATTAAGTCACTAGCTAAAGGCCCATGAAAGCGCTGTGCTGAACTAACATTAGAACCATTCTAGTCTAAGGTAGACTTTAATCAGTCGTTTTCCCACTTACTAAAACCCACATGGAGACACTTCAGGAGTGTAAGCAAATTAAAAAAAAAAAGTTTCTTTTTGGATTTTCTTCCACAAAACACCGGTTTCAACACTGTTGGCACCAGTAGAATTATTTTTTTTAGTCAAGCCAGATGTAATGATTAACAAGGCTGGCGAACACTTGCAGAAGGACAGCTTCTTATTGTTGAAAAAAATCCATTCATGGCCAATTCTTAAACTCCTGGCACAGGCAGCCAGGATTTGAGCTGGTAGCAGAATTCATGGTGCCATTGATCCTCAAAAGAGCCATCAATCCTCACAAAAACAACATATTTAACATTATTTATTAGGTAAACGTCCTTGTATATAGTCCCGTTTTTTTGTCGAACATGCCAATGTCGGTGTACTCCATTTTGTGGGTTGCTCTTTTATTCTAGGGGAAACAGGAAATGGTCAAAGGTAACAGTATAGTTTCTAGAGATTGACAAAAAAACTGCTTTAACCTTTTCACACACACCCCTTAGGGGAATTTAGAGTATCTGGTTTACCTGTCGCTACAGGAGGTGGGAGAAAAACCATGTGACACAGGGAAGAAACACCACACAATTAGTAACCAGAGCTCAGGATAGAACCCCAGACCCTGTTTTTAATGGCCAGGTAAGTACACTATCAGTCAAAAGTTTGGACACACTAGATATACGACTATATATGTTTAATTGCCCTAATATACATTTACTTCTGAATCAAATTGTGTTTATTAATTTCATTGAGAAGCAGCGAGTGATCTGGGACCTTTTACGAAAAAGTCTCCTTGTCGAGAAGTTGCCACGAGCGTGCAAAACTTCATTGGGAAAACTGTTCAGAAATATAAAGCTTGGATTAGTTTGATTTTTGGTCACTGCATATTTGAGGGTATGTTAATTCATGGTGTTAACATCTTTATTATTATTCTGTTGTGAAAATGAAGAAAGCGTCCAAACTTTTGACAAACAGTGTAGTTTCTCCTGTAATTTAAGTGGAAAACCTTTGCACATTTTCTTAAAGGGTGCCAATAATATTGGAAGCGGCTGTAAATATGGCAATGGATGTATGGGTTAAGATAGATAGATGGAAGGAATGATAGAGAGAACAGAAAGAGCATGCGGGGAGCAAGCAAGACAGAAGGATAGATGGATAGTGAAATAAAAGTAAAAACTTAGCAGGACATTTTATATTGGAACAAAGAGGAAATATTCCCAAAGCACACTTAAGGGCAGAAGTTGAGTATTTCTGCTACATTACATTGAGGTACAGCTCATCTGGGCACACAAAGCTCTTTACACATAACCCATTTTTGTTGAGTGTTGTGGTTCATCTGAGGATTGTGTTACTGCAGCGTAACTGCTTGTGTGAACACACCACCCTGCCAAACCTCTGAGCTACAGTGTGTGTGTGTGTGTGTGGTTATGGTTATCAATAACCATGTGTAGGCTTCTTAGTATGAGTCAACACTACTTTCCCAGCGTCAGAGTAATGGAACTTAACCAAGCACACACACACACACACACACACACACAGGATAGTGTGGTGGTTTATTGTATACCGATTTATAGTGTCTTTTGGGCTTGGTTGTTCATTTGTGGTGTTTCAAGGCAGAGAGTGGGAGTTGTGTGTGGTTGGTTCCCTTGTGTAGGCTGTTTTAGTAGAATTAGGCTCTACAAACACACACAGACACACACAGAATCGCAGTCACCCACGGATGGCATCATAAATTGATCAGTAGTGTTTTTTTTATAGTGGTACCCATTAAAAATTAATTATACCTTGTAAGTTTTTAGTTAAACTTGTATTGCTTGGTCATCCTTGCTGAAAATTAACATACAACATAAAAATCATCAATATTTCTGCCTCCTTAACATATCGTTGGTTCACCTTTGCTATAGGCACAGAAAATGTACTCAAGAACCGAGACATGTCACAACATGCGCAATAAAACAAGACACTCTCCTGAGACTGCAGTGATCCTGACCCCTTCTGCTTTCCGGACCTGCCTGATCCATCCCGGTGTCCTACTCCTGGGTGGAGTCGTCAATTGGAAACCACGTGCTCCTGTTAAATATGGCACCATATGAAATGCCTCAACTGTGAAGATGGTGTTGGACTGCTGTTGACGAGAGTGGTTCTGGTATAATGGCGTAGGACTCATAGGACTCAATCACCAAGAACAGTCTTGCACTCGAAACTTGACCCTAGTATTAAAGTGTGTTAGTTGCAATTGCACTTTGCAGTGCGACCCAAATGAGGATGGGATCCCTTTTGAGTCTGGTTCCTCTCAAGGTTTCTTCCTTTGTCATCTCAGGGAGTTTTTTCTTGCCACTGTCGCCGTCACCACAGGCTTGCTCATCCATCAATCTATCTATCTATTTAACTATCTATCTATCTATCTAGATAGATTCATAAGTTTATTTTCAGAATTTATATACTTTTGTGAAGCTGCTTTGTGACAGTCTGTTGTTAAAAGCGCTATACAAATAAAATTGAATCGAATTGAATTGAATATGCAAATAAGTCAAGCTGTGTTGTAATTTTTTGTTTACATTCTCACACTCGTGTTCTGGTCAGAGATAGACCCCCAGTTAGAGGTGTGCATGGGACTTACTTATGGGACCTGTCCTGTCAGTCCTGCCTGCTCACACCTGCTCTTGCAAACCCTCCTGATCAATCTTGACCAATCCTATGTGTTCCTGCAGACAAATCCTGCCTGCTCCTGCAAAAGATTTACCTAATTCCATCCATTCCCACAGACACTCTTGACGTATCGTAATTGCTCTTGCAGAAAGTTTGATCAATCCTACCAACTCCCACAGACAAGCTTGACCAATCCTGACTACAACTGCAGACCCTCTTTACCAATCCTACTGAAACCCACAGAAAATTTGACAATTCCCCCTCACTTCCACGCACACTCTTGACAAATGCCACCCATTCTCACACAAAGTTTGACCAATCCCATGCACTCCAACAGACCCTTTCGACCAATCCCATCTGCTCCTGCAGAATGTTTGACTAATCTCGGCCCCTCCCGAGGACATTTTGACCAATCCTGCCTTCTCCTGCGGAAAGTATGACTAATTCCACCTGATCCTGCAGAAACTCTTGCCCAATCCTGTCTGTTCTCACTTAAAGTTTGACCAATCCCACCTTCTCCCCCATGGACTCTTGACAAATTCTTTCTGCACACGCAGAAATTTTGAACAATTCCACTCACGCACAGACACTCTTGGCCAATTGTGTCTGCTCATTCTGAAATTTTGACCAATCTTTTCCATTCCCTCAGAAAGTTTCACCAGCCCCACCCACACCTGCGCACAGTTTGACCAATCCCACTCACTCCCATAGACACTCTTTTAGACATGCAGAATATTTCACAAGTCCTGTCTCCTCCCTCAGACAGGTTGACCAATCTCCTCGGCCCCTGCAGAAAGTTTGACCAATCTCGCTTGCTCCTGCAGACACCCTTGACCAATCCCATCTGCTCCTGCAGAATGTTTGACTAAACTCGGGCACTCCCAAAGAACGTTTGAACAGTACCATCCACTCCCACACACACATTCTTGACCAATCCCATCTGCTCAAACAGAAATTTTGACCAATCCTACCTACTCCCACACATATTCTTAACTAATCCTACCCACTCCCAAAGAAAGTCTGACTAATCCCTCTCACTCCCACAGATATTCTTGACCAACCTCTGACTAGTCAGTAAGGTTTTGGCCACAGGAAAGACTTCAAGACAGAAGACTGCACTTTCCGGTTTCTATGTAACATGACAAGCTGTATTTTTTCGTCTTCGGGCGTACTCACAGTAGGTGATCCACACCATACCCGAGCACATTTGACCCTCAGAATTTGGTTTGTTTGACTAGTGTGATCTCTGTGTGCTGTGCTCGGGCATGGTTCAGCTGGCCCGCTTTGAAGAGATGGGCTCAGGCACAGTTAGTTGGGCTCGTGCATGGAACGCATCAGTGTGATTGCTAACTGTGTCTAAGCATAGGATTCAAACACTATGTCAGGCACTTTTCAATTCATTTGAGAATATTTGTTTTAATAACAGGTCTGGTTCTCTTGTTATTGATGAACATGTATTGTAGTTGGTAAGTAACATTGCAAATTCCTCCTTTAGTAAAGATCTTCTTATGTGTGGAGCCTGATATACTGAAAATCACTGCTTTGCATAATTGATAGATCTGTACGTGAGAGTACTTTTCTTCCACACAAAACAAACATGCAAAAACAAACACAAAACATGATTACTGCGTACTCAGGCCCGGAACAATGTGAGCGCAGGCCAGCGGGGAGGGGGGACAGTCATACTCAGCCATGGTACAAGCCTCTTTCCCATACGAAAGTCATTAATGTACAGGTAAAAGCAACAAGTGATAACAAATTTTCATTCCCATTCAGTCTTCCATAAAAGTAAGTAATGGGTGTCGTGTATTCTCACCTGAATGTATTTAATGGGATGCTACAAAGCATGAACCTCAGCGAGATGGGTGAAACATGTAAGACTGGATATGATGTATAATTCATGAGGCAGCAAGTCCGTATTGTTGTGAAAAGCTGAGACATTAGCTAGTTAGTAACATGGCATAATAGCAGAAATTTAATGATGTTCAGTTAGTCCAGTTTTGTCTGACTCTCTCTCTCTCTGTCTCTGTCTCTCTCTCTCTCTCTCTCTCTCTCTCTCTCTCTCTCTCTCTCTCTCTCTCTCTGTGTCTCCCTCTGTCTCTCTGTAGTTGGTGCTGTTTGGTTTGAGTAATCAGATGGTGGTGATGTTTAAGGATGAGAACACCGACTCGTTTAGGCATCTTTTCCTGCAGGACTATCAGGACGACACAGACGGGTTTGCCGTACACACACAGAGTGACGTTTATCAACACATCAAATACGCCATAGAGCAGGTACACACGCGCACACACACACACACACACATACACATATACACATACCTGTGTGGCTGATTTTGTGTTTTCTTTTATCATGTTTCTTCCCTTTTATTCCATTTCAAATGTATTTCAAAGAACATGTCAAGGCAGAAACTTGAACCACTTGGAGTACAGATGATGTCATCAAGAGGAACACTTCCATGTCTTAATAACTATTTCACCTGTCTGATATTGGCTTCTTTTTCTACAGTTTTCTTTTTGGATTTGATAATCAAAGGTCCGGCAGTTACGTTCCTGAGCCTGTAGATGGCGCAGTAAACACTCTGTATACTCGCTGGACCAATGTCTTTCTTTTGTCGTTATCTCCTCAATCATGAAGCATCTCACAAATTTGACAGTGACATATGAGGTGCAGTGTAACACATTATCCCAGTACTGAATAAAATGAAATTTTGGAGAGGATGATTTAATAAACACACGTTTAGTTCTGCAAAATAATAACACAACGTGTGTCGTACAAAGGAGCATAGCAAACATAATAAAAACACTCAGTGGCTTCCTGATGTATGATCTAGTGTGCGCTGTGTGATTTACTGTCAGCGTGTGATTTTATACGCATGGCAAATGATTAGTGACCTAAAATGGGTTGTGAATAATTTTGGGTCGGTCCACGTCCGGTAAGTTGTGTCCCGCAGCAAACAGCAAGGCAAGCAGATTTATTTAGGGGAGTTACATACACTTACACAAAACACAATGCTTAGTTTAATTTTTTTCGGTTATATTTGATAAGCTCTCTCTCTCTCCCTCTCCCTCTCCCTCTCCAGTATCTGACACTCCCTCAGAATGCAGTGGGCCGCTACGCCTACGTGTCGGGGTCGGGAGTGAACGATAGCGCCCTCACTCTGTGCCAGCACTACTATAAGAAGGGCAGCATCGATCCGGTCAACGACACCTTCAATATCGACCCTCACGTCATCACCGGTAAACCTCCTGCCTCTCATTTCCTCTGCTCTGCTCTGAATGTTGGATGTGTTTCTGAGCTGCGTGTGTTAGCGAGAGGCTGCGATACCGTTCCCACTCTCAAATTTAGAATTGTTAAGTAATTCGTCAAGTTCAAGTGGCTTTTATTGTCATTTCAACATATACATGTGGTACAGTGTACAGTGCAACGAGACAACGTTTAAGGTTCTACATATAAGACAACAGAAGTACAAAAGGTGCATGTGTGCAAACATGTGCAGACATAAAGACAAAAACACTGCCACAAGACTGCAGGCATCACGAGACAAGACTAGACAGTACAGCGCTAATCCAAATGTAGTGTGCAAAATGGCAGAGGCAGATGTGCAAAAAAAATTACCTCTTAATAGAATTGAAATGATGAATACTGTATTACAAAATGCTCATGAAATCATGATGTTTCACAGAGGTTTACAGTTCTGTCTTACATCTCTCTCTATCTCTCTCTCTCTGTGTCTCTTTTTTGCGCTCTCTCTATCTCTCTCTCTCTCTCGGTCTCTTTCTTGCTCGCTCTCTCTCTTTCTTGCTCTCTCTCTCTCGCGCGCGCTCTCGCTCTGTCTCTCTCTCTCTCTCTCTCTTTTTTGCTCGCTCTCTCTCTTTCTTGCTCTCTCACGCGCGCGCTCCCCCCCCCCCAGACTGTATAGGTGTCGACCCTCCCGCAGACCCGTCAGCTCCTCTCCCTGAACACTACAAGAACTTCACCCTTCAATTCCACAAGTAGGAATCAGTAAAATCCTTTGTGTTTGATTTTGATTTGATTTAAGTAAAGCATAAAGTCATTCTGTCATTATGGGAAAATAACCAATGATGGGGTGGTGTGATGAAGCGGAGTTACTCTTAACACCCTGACTCTGATTACTTTCTTATAACCGCGCATCCTGAAGCGTTTTATTCCTCTTACACCACAGTAATTTGCCAACAGTTTCATCTCAATTAAAAAATAATGCAATGTACTTTTTATCCATTTCTAGTTACATTTAGTGTTACGGAACATTTGTGAAAGAATATAAACTTTAATATATATATATATATTATAAAAAATAGACTTTAAAGCATTAATATAAACTTGTAGGACTTTTAAAGCTGCTGTTGTAAACAAAATGAACCTACACCTTCTGACCAATCAGAACGGAGTGTTAAACAGTGCGCTGGTTTAGTGGTAGTAATATGTTGGACTTGTATATGCGTGAATACACATCATGGTCTGTGTCTCTGTCCTTTCCTCTTCCTGCAGGCTGATCAACGTGACCATCGAGTTTAAACTAAAGGCCATAAATATCCAGACGATCATCAACAACGAGCTTCCCGACTGCTACACCTTCTCCGTCACAGTAAGCCCTGATTCCACAAACACGTGACGTAAACACGGGGAGGAAGCTGTGTGGCTGAGGTGCTATGCTAATGCTAATGCTAATCAAAGCAGTTAGGGACAAACCTGGGTGCTAGGTTTCAGAATTAACTTGAATTTCTGTTTATTGAGATGGATTTCTTTGTAAACTCTTCTCAGGAGTGCAGTTAAGAAATGTGGTGTTTATGACAATCCATTTACTTCCATCCTTTTACATAGACTAGCTGTTTAATCGGGACCTTCGTCAGGGTGGCTAAATGTAAATGCTGTGAACATGCTGGGTAATTTGTACAGCTGGTTTGCATATATCAGTATACACACGTGTGAGTGTGAAGGAACTCCGTGAAACAACTTTACTGAAAGATTAATGCACATGGATGAGCGAAAGAAAGCTGGATAGTCAAGCTAATGAATCATAGTCTTAATGATGCTCTCTGGAGTGCCTTTAGGGGGACTTTTTTAAACTTTATTTTGTTAAGAAAAAGAAGGAGTGCAAGCTTTCTAATTGAAGAGGAAATTTATTTATCTATTATGATCTCTAATGCTTTAATATCTCTTGTTTCACTTTTGTTTTATATTCTCGTTCAGTCCAGACTCTGAACATGACCCAAATTCCAGCTGGAAATGTGAAATCGCTGAACATTTAAAATTCTAGAAACAAAGTATAAAAGTTTCTTTTAACTGTAAATGATCTAAATAAAGTATATCAGTGCCTGTTAAACTGGTGTGTGCGTGCGTGCGTGCGTGCGTGTGTGTGTGTGTTCTCTCAGATCCTCTTCGATAACAGAGCCCACAGTGGGAAAGTGAAGATCAGTCTGCGTAACCAGGCCGTCATCAGAGTGTGCAGGGATCCCAGTGTGTCTGGACACAGTACGATTACACACTAACACTCTGCAGCTTTGATCTGTGCATGTAAAAGCATGTGTAGATTTGGTAACTCCTGCAGGACATGCATGCAAGCTCTGGCGTTCTGGATGTAATGAATTTGTGATTTGCCAAACAGGAAGTCGACCATTTTGAAATCTATCAACAACCTTTCTTTGCTCCACTTCGGGTTTTTTTTCTTTTTTACACATTTTGTCCAGTCATGAAATTTGGATCACAGCATTGTGAACAGACTGAACAAATGTTGCCTCTTAGACTTTTATGCTAATGGCCTCAGTGTTTTTGAGCCAGAGAGTGCTTTGGCCATTAATCACTGCTTATAGCATCACATTTCGCATTACTTTGCATTATTCTTAACCCTCAAGCTCAAAATTGTGTGAACTTGTATTTGTATATTTGTTGTTTTCATCCATCTCTCTCTCTCTCTCTCTCTCTCTCTCTCATATATTTCCCTTCTGTCTTTCTACCCATCTGTTAGAGGAGAACCACATGCGTGTGGCGTTTGACGTGTTGGTGGCAGTAGTGTGTGGCCTCTCTCTGGCGCTGTGCGGACGATCCATACTCCGAGGAATCATCCTGCAAAATGTATGTGGGGGGGGAAGAGAGAGAAAAGGAGGAAGGGAGGCTGAAGGAAAAGGCTGACTGATGGAGAGATGGACAAAAATGGATGGAGGGATGATTAGAATTATAAAGATACTATAGAGGGATAAGTGATGGGATGCATTAAGACATGGATGAAGCGAAAAGACTTATGGCACTATGGACGGAGTAATGGGTGGAGGGATAAAGGGATATGGATGGAGAGGTGTGGTCTGGAGGGATGTGTGGGGTGGTGGGGATGGTGAAGAGGAGAAGGATGGTGTGATTATTGAGGAATAAATGAAGGGAGGGATGGAGTAACACTTGGAAAGGGTTTTTGGATGGAGGAGTGGATGGATAAATGGATAAATAGATAGATGCAGGGATGGATACAGTAATGGATAAATAAATGGATGTAGTGTAAAAATATTATTTATGATCGTGTGTGTGTGTGTAGGAGTTTGTGCGCTTCTTCAGGCAGTCTCTGGGCCGGAGTGTGTGTTGGGGAGACCGAATGGAGTTCATTAACGGCTGGTATTTACTCCTCATCGTCAGCGACGTTCTCACCATCATCGCCTCCTTCATCAAGATAGGCATTGAGACCAAGGTTCGTACACACACACACACACACACACACACACACACACACACACACACACACCAGTTTCCTCATTAGCATTTTGAGGAACAGAAGCTGTGGATCTGAGGTATCGTTAGATTCTCTAAGTAACAGTGACACCCGGTGTTCAAACCAGGAACTGCAGTTTATATATTTATGTTTGTTTGTTCAAGGTTCGTGTCCTGTTAGTCTTGGCCATACACAAAGCAAAAGTGTGTGTTCCTGTGCTGTAGTAATAACAATAAACATCCTATAAAGAAATGAACAGTGTGTTAAATTTAGTGTAGTATCCTCTCAGTTGATTGTGTGTGTGTGTGTGTGTGTGTGTGTTACTGTAGAACCTGGCATCGTATGACGTGTGTGGGATCCTGATGGGCACGTCCACGCTGCTGGTGTGGGTGGGGGTGATCCGCTACCTCAGCTTCTTCCAGAAATACAATGTAAGTTTCAGAAGTCTGCAAGTTAGACAAGTACAAATAGTCTCAGGTATTAACACACACATCGTGTGTGTCCGTGTGTGTGTGTGTGTGTGTGTGTGTGTGTGTGTGTGTGTGTGTGTGGCTATATATTTCTGCATGGACAGATGCACTTTTTTAAC
>JAQMYM010000008.1:16162043-16172386 GCA_030014255.1 Parauchenoglanis ngamensis | reverse complement strand
TCTCTTCAGTGCTGGAGTTTTTGTTGGCTTTCCTAAGTCCTTGGAGCCCATAAAGTCTTATAGCCCTAAGCTGGGCCCCTACACACACACACACACACACACACACACACACACACACACACACACACACACACACACACACACAGGATTTGCCACTGAGATTATTTGAATAGAGCTGTTTTGAGTCGCATTGTTGGCTTCATTGCAGGTGTTTGCGTTTTTGCATGCATTAACGTATAGGTTTGATAGTGTGCGAGTGTGTACACATATGTACGACAGCATGTGTGTGTGTCTACTGTGTCGTCTTGGAATGGAAAGACGATCCTGTGATGTATGAGCTGTCGACAGAACACTTCTGACCATCAGGAAACCTGTAGTCCCAGTGTGCTCCCACAGACATACAAGTCGCTGGTGCGTTGCAGTAATTGAACACACAGAAGTAACCTTGACTAAAGCCTGCAAAGAGTATTCTGTTCTGGTCACCCACACATTGTAGTCCCTTTTACACAACCTGTTCAAGGCAGGAATGTCGCTACTTTATTCCGCCTCGCCGTTCTGAGTAAAAGGTCAGAACACGGAACTGCGTCGTTCCGCCTCTGAGCCAGAACGGTTGGTTGTCACAGAGCCGGAATTGACATCTGTGTAAAAGAGACACGCCGGCATGTTAGAACAGGGGTGTGACATTTTTGACATTGACCACCGTGAATTCATATGTATATATGTATTCAATGTATATAACACTGGGGTGGCTTTATGCCGGTTTTGTTCTGTGCAAACAACCAAAGCCGGCATAATAACGGGTCTTCTATACAGCAATATTGTGGAATCTCGGTGTAAAAGGGGCTTATGAGCATACATCTGCTACAGCATTCGTGAGCTCAATAACCACTAACCCACCTGCAGCTCCTTAAGGGTTGGCCTGTGTCTCCTGAAAGGGGTGGGCTGTGCCCGCTCTTGGGCCTATGGCCCCTCTTAAGGTTGCTCTAACCTGTAAGGGTCTGGCTGTACCCTTATTAAGTCTGTGCTCCATGTTAAGGCTGTGCGCCATCTTATGACTGCTTCCAAAACATTATGAGGAGTAAAACAGGGTTAAATTTTTCAGCATACAAATGTAAAAATTTGAAAACTAAAGTTCTTTGTGAACAATTTGGTTCACATTGTTATATAAAAAGAATAAATAATGAATTTTCTATCATAGTAGCCGACTTTTGGGCCTTGTGTGTTTGTGTGAGGAGATGAGAGCTGTAGCTTAATTTATTCTGTGTTACATCACTGTAACGCTGCCGCCTAACTGTATTCAAAGCGGAGTGTGTTGTGTGCAACAATCGACACTGAACTGTTCATTCAGCTTTCTTTCTGTTTATTCATTAACATGGGACGTTAGTTTTAGTCATTTCTATATGAAATATATAAAAGTGACCTAAAAGAGTTTGCTTCAGGTTATCCCTGAAACTTGGACACACACACACACACACACACACACACACACACACACACACACACACACAATAAACAGTCTGCTGCCTGTCTCCGCTCACTCTCCTGCAGACACACACCCGGCTCCAGCACTGAATGGTCAAATGGTGTGACAGTAGGAAGGAGAAATTGTGTGTAAGTGTTTCTATGTGCTTATGCCTCTCTCTCTTTCTCTCTCTCTCTCTCACTCTCTCACACACATACAGACACACACACACACTCTATGGGATTGGGCAGCTGTCCTAACACTACTCTAACCCACTTTATGAGCTGTGCTCGTGTCATTTATGAAGCGGCATTTTTTTCATATTTCTTGTGAAGTCGTTTAATAGATGTTTAATAATTCAGTAAAGAGGCAGTCAATGTCCAGAGTGATTAGCATCAACGCGCCAAAATTTTCCACATGCTTACACAAGCCAGCGACTTCCTGAACAAACTGAGCACGTACTGACCTTAACTCTAAATTTAACTCTCAATCCAATCCAGTTCTTCAAACCAGTGCTAAGATTTAAAAATGCTCTCCTGATTTTCATGTACAGTTCATGGGAAGTTAGTGAGCATTTAAAATTTCTCTCATTTAAAGTGTCTGTCCCAAATGGTAAAACTCATACAACCACTTTCAACAGTACTTGAAGACTAGTAGCTGAGAGACACATGGTACCCATAATGTATTTTGGGCATTAGATTCATCAAAAGGTCTCCATGTTAGAGCCATCTATACCGTATCAGTATATATACAGTGCTGTGAAACCACTTGGTCACCATACAGGCCATTTCTGCCAACCACTTATTAAGGCTTATATAGATGAACATAGTCAGTTCTAGCCTGTAGGGGCATCCTGCAGAAGCTCAAGAAGTTAATGGTCATGGTTGAGGCTAGATGTTTGCAGCACCATGAGGTTCACAGCATCTATCTGAACCAGCTGCACTGAGCTAGATGGCTGGCTGAGGTCATTACATCGGTCCGGTCTACTAGAGAAGTTGAAGGTATGGCTGTGCCATCCTGGTAGCTTTCCTAGAATTCTGTGGCCACTCCTATTATATGAGGTGCCAGACTTGACATTCAAGCCTTGGAGAGGACCATCAGTAACCACCTCCAGAGGTGGATGGGCTTGCACAGTTACCTAAGCAGTATCACACTCTATGGACATAACAAATTGCAACTGCTTTTTGAACAAAGAGTTTAAAGCGACAAGAGCCAGGTAGAGAATGCATTATAAGGCATCAAAAGTGGCCAGATCCAGAGCTGAAGTGAAGACTTGAAAGACGTGGAGAGCAGAGGAAACAGTTTTGGAGATAGAATTATTGACCTGGGCAAAGAGGAAAAGAGAATTGCCTGCTTAATACAGAAGAAGGTAAGAGCAGCTATAGAAGTGGAAAGATCCAGTGAGATGGTGACAATGAAGCAACAGAGTACTCGGACAAGATCGGACAATGCACTGGAAAGCATGGTGAGTTGTAGAAAGCTGAACCCTGCCAGATCAAGTTCCTCATCCAGATGGAATATGATATACTTCCAAGCTCATCAAGCCTTCACATGGGGCATTATAGTCAACAGCTTGTCCGAAACTTGGAACCTTGGAGCATATCCTAAGTTGCTGTTCAAAGGTGCTAGGAGAAAGATGCTACAGATGTCAGAAGGATCAGTTCCTGGAGATCATCTCAGAAGCTATCAGCACAATAATTGGGAATGCCAATCAGTCCTGCCCCATCAAGAGCACCATCACTATCAGTAGAGCCAGCAAGCAATAATGACCCCCGGTGAAATTCTGAGATCTGTGAGAGTCAATTAGTTATTGGTAGAACTGAAGTTTGCTAGCCATACTGCCATGATGAACTACCACCATGAGAGTCACGTCTGAGTCCACAAAACAATTTGTCTTGCTGGAACTTCCCTTCCCTTGGGAAGACTAGGGTGTGCTGAGCCTCAGCTACATCTCCTGGAAGAGGGTATATGATTTTTAAAGGCCCAAAATACCCAAGGACTTCAGGTACATGACTGATCTAGAACTTCAAGTGTACACCGGTGTACGGGTCTTCCTTTGGCTCGCCGCTGGTGAGATTGCGAAGGATACAGATGACCCACGTGATACCGTCAAGTCCAAATATAGGAAAAAATAACACACCATAATGGCAACAAAATAACAAACTTCCACGATTTGTTAGTGTGTACTATATGTAGTGTTGGTTCACACCAGTGCTTGAATCTCAGTAACTAACTCAAAGTTCTCTGACTTCAAATGGAGCTAGAGGCCTTCAGTCTCTTAGAATGCATTTGCGCTCTGAAACTGTAGATACAGTGTTTAAGCCACAGCATCATGAACCTAACAGCAATGTGCTAGTATTTTAGATGTGTGTGAAAGCGACTGTGTGTATGTGCATATGTTGTACTTCAGTCTGCAGACAGTGTCTGTGCTTTATCAGCCTAAATGGGCGCTGATGTGTGCTGATGGCTCTGTTAGCTGCCATGTTTATAACTCCACGGAGCCACTTAAGAGCAGCGCGAGGTCCATCCCCCCCTTACTCATTCTCGCTCTAATGGAACGACCTGGCTATTTAACGGCTGCTAGCTGGCACTAAGGACCAGACACTCACTTCCCCTCCCCTTCACACTCTGCTCTCCCGTGTTATGAGGTCCTCAGAGTTTTATAAAAGCCCCTTAGCCCTCGCCATGAGCTCGGACCCCCATACCTCGACCCTTTTCCCCCATGTGTGTGTGAGTGTGTGTTTGGGTTAAACAGTGTCGGTGGCTGTTAACGGTGTTATGTGAAGTTTATTTGCTCCGTTTAAATGTTCCAGCCCGACATCGCCACAAAGAGCGCTCTCTGTGCGCTCAGCTCTCGCTCTGTGTGTTCTGCAGTGTACTGGAGGTTCATAAATTAATGAGCATTTTCATACACGCTCGTTTACGTGCCTTCAAGTTCCCTATGGCTTTTTCGGCAGGTCAGTTGAACCTCGGCGTGTGCCAGTGGTAAATTTTCACATCGTGCTTCTTGACTAGTCTTCTTCATTTTTATTTCTCCAAAATAATGCCTCACTGTGACATTTTCACACTATATAATTAAAAAAAAATCTATTTCTGAATATATGTTGCTTCTGCCATTTCAGCATTGCATTACTGATGCAGGCTTCTTCAGCACAGACATTGGGATTTTTCCAGTATATGCAACAAAATCCGATGTGTTAACACTTACATAGAAAATAGTTTAATGCGGTATTTGGAACACTGCTTCCAGCTGCAAATTACACAACAGACGTATGTTTTAATAAATAATTGTTCCATGTATGAGGAAAAAACCTGAATAGTAACTTTGAGTAATAAAATTTCCCTCTGGTCTGGGCCATTAATGGAGCCCTGATGCACAGAACAAGGTCAGCTAATACGGATGTGTTAGATTAAGTAGACTTTTTCTCTTTGTGAGTGTGTGTGTGTGAGAGAGAGAGAGAGCGCGAGAGAGACGCCACAATGGCGGTCATTAAAGTAAACAATTCCCGGTGAGAGGGACGAAGCGTAGCCATCACTCTTTTCCTCATAATCCGTCATGGATCCGTCTCTCGCTCTCTCACACACTCTCAGCTTAGACACTGCTGATGATTCGTCACATTATCTTTTGTGCTCACATGTAAACAGTTTATTTAGTGTTTGCTGGTCCTTCCTGCTACATGGGCACACTGACACTGCCTGAGCAGATCCAGACCCCCGGCAAGAGATCCACACACACTGATAACCCTGAAACACTACATTAATAACACACACACACACACAAGAGAGGAGGCAGATCTGCAGTACAAGATCTTGACATGCTGATAACCCCCCGATCACAGCATTAATAACACACACACACACACCCATACACACGCAGGATTAACATTGTGCGTGTGTGAGTACTGGAGACAGGACACGCTGCTCTAGATTAGATTAGAGGAGAAAAATTATCATCAGTGCCGTAACATACACAAAGCCGAGGAGTTGCGCTTCGATCCCGCTAGCTTGAACTCCTAACACTAACGATCTTTTTCGAAAAGCCGTATTATCTTTTACCTCTATCAAAAAGGCCTGTGATACCAGCGGAAGGAATGTACTGAAGAATCTGTGCGCAAGATCTTAATTCAAGTTCTTTATTGCCAAGCAACAAAGTGCAGGCAAAGATAAGGACTACGAAACAGGACGTCGATGCAAGCACCACATTTAACATGTTTACATTTGTGTGCAATCTGACAGGTTTCTGTTAAATGCGCTTGTTTCAATACGCTGTAACAAGTTACACAGTGGCAGGTGCGCCACAAAAACATGCGTAATCATTGATCTGGTGATGTTTTCTATGAGGAGACATGTTTGAAACCCTAGGCTGAGCTGTTCCTTTAAGTATTCCGACGATGTTTTCTGGTTTCACGCTAACACTCCAAGCTGCATTTGTTGTCTTATTAAGGGTCCACGATGCCGGATTCAACTGACTGAATGCCCGTCCCTTACCCCTCCCTTTCCAAGTGTGTATTAGAACATACGGTGGCCTTCAGGGGCCCATAGTGTACTTTCAGGTACTTGCATTCACAATCGCTTTCTTTTTCCGTTCTGCATAATAATACGTATGATCCTCTATTTTTCAAAATTTGGGTTCTCAAACTTGTTCGCCAGCACCAGCAAGCACCGATTCCTCTTCTTTCTTCTTCCACAAGGCGCTCTGTAGAGGTTTGTCCGTTCTGTTCTACTCTAGAGGCGCAACATGGCGGCTCCATTGAAGTGGACCCGCTCCCTATGTACTGTACATATAAGGGGCTCATTCTGAGTGTAGGAAAACACAGTGACTTGTATTTGCTGGTAATTATACACTAATGAAAACATACTAATACTACACTCCATTTCTGCTAATAGAGCCTCCTAAATCCTTTATAGTCAACTGCTATAACGTACTAAGTGATAATAGGATTAAAAACATTGTTGTTTTTGTAAGTAAATAAAACACTGGCAAATTACTATGGTATAAGAAGAATGAGACTTTTGGAGGTGCTGTTATAGGAAGGCACTGAACTTCATGATGGTAATGCGTCACCACTCCACCCAATTATTGATTATTTTCCTATAACAGCATGATCCCAGATGTTTTAATTCTTCCATATTTAATGCACACGCTATTCAAAATACTCTCTCCTACTTTTTTTGTCTTGGAACCCATGACACTGTGTGTGTGTGTGTGTGTGTGTGTGTGTGTGTGTGTGTGTGTTAACCATAGTCTCTCGGTGACGGTCAGGCCCAGAGCAGATAAACACCCCGTCCTCCTGCTGCAGGAAATCCATATGTACAACAACCCGAGTGCAGATTTGCAGTCCCTATTTTTGGTAACAATAGATTTTATGAAAATATTTCTCCAGCGAAACGCATTAGCGTGTTTGTTATCGATAATGAATGAGCCATGTCAGGAGTACGTTTCACCATAACTGCCAACATATTCTGCGGCTTTTCATTTCACATGCAAAAATCTCCCATATGGAGGGTGTGTGTGTGTGTGTGTGTGTGTGTGTGTGTGTGTGTGTGTGTGTTGTGTGGACATGTTTTTATGTCTTTGTGGGAATCAAATGTCCCCACACGCATAGTAATATCTGACAGTTTGGACCTTGTGGGGATGTTTGGCTGGTCTCCATGACAACAAAATAAAAACAGCAGCTTTTATTCAAGAAACAAAAAAGGCCAAAAGTTTTCATTTGAGGTACCGAAGTTAAGGTTGTTAGAAACTTTGTGGTAAGATCTCAGACATTAACATTTTGCACTAAACGTAGAGGACGGATTCCCGCACAGTGACAGGAACAACCGACAATTTCGAAAAAACAAAACGGCCGCCCTAAACTCTTAGCATCTAGTTAGCATCTGCAGAACAGCAGCGTTCTTCCTCACGGGCAGCCATTTTGAAATGTCAAACTAATGATTTCAAACTATTGGTGCTCAATCCCGTTATCCGAGTGTGTACTACGTAGTAGAACCAAGTATTACATTTAAAAGTCCACAAAGTGTGCAAATTGAGACCTAGCGTATGTGTACTAGCATTTAAGTTGTTCTGTTAGACCAACAACGCAAATTCTAGCATTTGGTGCTGACACTTAAATAGTGTGTGTGTGTGTGTGTGGTTTTTTTAAAATCTAATTTTCTACTTTTTCTAAATAACAGATTTCATGTATTTAAAAAACCTAAACAGAGCCAAATACAGGTATAGCATAGCATTCATTAGCTGCCTTAATAATGATGTCAATGGAAGGTCCTCATAAGGATTGTAAGACAAACTTTTAGAGTGCTTTCAGATGGGTTAAGTTAGGAATAAACACATAGTAGCGTGTGCGACATTGCGGTGTTGTGCTGTGACCTGATGTGAAACAGAGTTGTTGTTTTGTTTACACTAGTAATGTTTTGCCTTGCAGCCAGAACTACTGTTAATTATTTGTTTCAAATTTGTGTTTGAAGCAAGACATCAGGAGCTAAGGATCCCACTCAGATAAGGTTTAGAGTTGAGCATGCCAGAGTGTGTTTTAATCTAGGCGTTAAAGTTTAAGTTAGACTTTAAAGCTAGTGTTGTGGTTGTATAGCTACGGCTAATCAGTAAGAGTTTAGAGTTCAGTGCTTTGGTTTAGGCTTAAGATCAGTGTAATTGTAATCATCATGTTAATTCGCTATGTTAATCGTGATAATCGTACATTAGGTTTTGCGCGTGAGTCGCCGATATAGATTTTGTGTGCATAAGGTTGATTGATGTATGTGTAGAAGTGAAGAGGATCTAATGGATCTAGAGGATTAGGTGTGTTTAGCGCTGGTAGCAGACAGAGAGCCTGTTCTGCTCCACACCACCATTAATCACACACACACACACACACACACACTCACAGACTTTTAACTGTTTATACATGCATAGACACATAGATTGTGTGTGCTGGTGTGTGTTTCTTGAGTCTTGTGGCTGATGTGATGCCACTGAATGGCAAGATGAGTGTCTATAAATGCTTTATAATGCTGTTGGGCTGTGAGATTTGCCGTAGCTAAATACACATGCGCGCGCGTGCACACACACACACACACACACACACACAGACCTACCTACATATACACATACACTGGGTGATGGTGAAGATAAAAAGCTTTTATAGAAACTCAGAAGAAAGTTATAGGGAAATGCTATACCTCACTGTATGTATGCACACACACACACACACACACACACACACACACACACACACACACACACACACACACACACACACACACTGAGGTGCAGTAGATACCGGGTGTGTCTGTCACTGACACCAAAAGGATGAACAAGAGAATCTTTACTTTCAGCTCGGCGACCCCTGCCTGACCTCTGTGTGTGCCGACCCAGCTGTGACCCTGATGTGTGTGTGTGTGTGTGTGTGTGTGTGTGTGTGTGTGTGTGGACAATAAAATATAGCATTTTACTATAGCACTGGAAACTGTCTTTACTAAAGCTAGTCATCAGCATGTAATGTGAAGTATTATTTTAACTCATGATGTTTTGTGAATCAAAATTTTATTTTATTAGAAGTAAATTGCATAAATAAATGAGAATTAGATGGCAGTTAGCAATCAGTGAGCATCCGTTAGCAGTACACGCATGTAACACACCCGTGCAGGACAGGTGTGCTGTTAGAAGGGTCAGAGAGAGGTCAGGATATGTGTGTGTGTGTGTGTGTGTTTGTCCCCTCAGGGCTGAAGAATACAGTGTTGTATAGGATAATACTGTGTAACTGTAGCTGTAGCCTTCAGGTGTGTGGGTTTCATGTATTTCTGACAGCTTTGTTGTCCTTTAGCACACACACATTCTTAAGAATAAGAAACAGGTACTTAATGCAACAGCTTTTCAAACCTGTGTGTGTGTGTGTGTAGTTGATCTGGAGCACATGAGGACGGTAAAACTGGATAAACATCAGCGTTTCTGCCAGGAAAACGGCATCATCAGCCAATTCGTATCAGCCAAGACTGGAGACTCGGTCAGTCACACACACACTCACACACACACACACACACACACACACACACACACACACACACACACACACACAGACACACACACACACATATACACACACACACAGACGCACACACACACAGAATAATGGACATTAGGAACAAGGGCCCGTGCCAGCCGGGTGGTCATTGTACGCTCGGGCCAATTAAATCTGAAACAACAGTGCAGAATGGACACACGGTGTTTTAGGAATTAATGGAACAGTGTGTGTGTGTGTGTGTGTGTGATGCAGGATCTGAAAGCTAATTAGGGACGAGTGTATGTAGATGTGAAAACACTCTGTGACGTGCTCTGTAATTATCCGATAGCGATCCACTTGCACGAGGTGGAGTTGTTATTTTCTGTTTTTTTGTTTTAATGTCTGGATGAATTCATTTGGTGCCGTAATCGTTCGACAAATTCAGCGGACGCAGATCAATATGGTGCCGATTGAAAAATGTCGCAGGCAATTAGTGCCGATCAGGAGTGTGTGAGGGGGAACAACATGCCACTGAAACACTGCAGGCTTTTAACAATTCAATCAGGTGCAAAAAAAACATGCTCGATGTGTCTGATGTGCCCCTACTCCCTATTCCCTACACACTACAATATACATTCTATGGGCTCCAATCCCCTTGGGGCGTGTCCCAAATAACACACCCTGTTCCTCATGTAGGCCATAGTGCACATGGGATATTTAACTCTCTCAAACATAGTGCACTTCGGTGGTGCGGTGGTTAGCACTGTCGCCTCACAGCAAGAAGGTCCTGGGTCCCATGTCACTCCCACTTTCTGTGTGGAGTTTGCATGTTCTCCCCGTGCATGCGTGGGTTTCCTCCGGGTGCTCCGGTTTCCTCCCACAGT
>JAQMYM010000008.1:16144938-16161943 GCA_030014255.1 Parauchenoglanis ngamensis | reverse complement strand
GAGTGTGTGAGTGTGTGAGTGTGTGAGTGTGTGAGTGTGTGAGTGTGTGAGTGTGTGAGTGTGTGAGTGTGTGAGTGGAGCAGGTTGAACTCTGCAGGATTAGTGGGAGGAATCTGATTTATTAAGTTTATCTAGCAGCTCAGCAGTGTGTGTTGAACTCTCATTAACGGTTGTCAGGCTTAGAGAGGTCATCATGGGGTCATGACCTTTGAGCAGACACGTTTATATCATTCTGTGTGTGTGTGCATGTGTGTGTGTATGTGTGTGTGTTTGCATTCTTTAAACATCTCTGTGTTGTCCAAACTCATTCTCATGACTTTCTTTTTTCATCCCTGTTTGTCCCTCTTTTCGCTCCATTTCCACTGATGTATGCATGTGTGTGTATGTGTGTGTGTAGCGCATCGTTCGAGCTGAGCTGGTGGATTATTCTCAAGATGAGGCACCAGTTAATCACGGGACCAATCAGAGCAAGATCTGTTCTGTTCAATAACACAACAGTATGTGTGTGTGTGTGTGTGTGTGTGTGTGTGTGGTTTCTATTTGTCTATATTTATTCAGCATAACAACCCTCACTCTACACACACACATTACACACAGGAGTTACAGTTATTAAGATCTTCTAGCAGGACAGAAATGATCATGACTGGCTTGGCCAGGAACCAATCAGGATGAAGTGGAGGCGGGCTTAAGTCGGAATGAATCATAATGAATTCTATTTTTTTTTTTGATAGGATATTGTGTAATCAAGCCATAAAACAGCTTTCTCATTCTCTTTTCATGTACAACTGTGATTTACAACTTTGTTCAGCTAAACATTAAAAAATGAACCCCAAGTCCCCGTTAACCTTAATACAGTCATGCAGCCATACAGTATTATTTTAGTACAGGCTATTGATAAAATCTTGGCTTAATATCTAGGCTAATATCATCTGTCTTTTTTTCTTATGTGCGTGCGTGCGCGTGTGTGTGTGCGCACAGAGGGTGGTGAAGGCCGACATAGTAAACTACAGCCAGGAATCAGTGGCTCGGACAGTCAACGCTCCACGCAGCTCCATGTGTGTTATACAGTGATTGACGCAATATCGTCTTTCTCTCTCTCAGTTTTTTAAGAGACTGCAACCAGTATAGAGTGACACACACATCTTTATCCCTTTGTTCCTTCATAGTGTGTGTGTGTGTGTGTGTGTGTGTGTGTGTGTGTGTGTGTGTGTGTGTGTGTGTGTGTGTGTGTGTGTGTGTGTGGGTGGATCTGCAGCAGTAGATTTCATCATTTCTTCATTTGTAAATGCCAGTTTCCTAATACGTGCAATCATAATAAAAGAGTTTAGGGAAAGTAGAGGTGTGTGTCAGTGTGTGTGCGCGTGTTCGAAACTGTACCATGCTACCCGTTTACGCATTCTTTATTTTGCCAATTCCAGCTGGATGTATGAGTAGATCTTCACAGTTTTTCATGAGTGTGCGAGGTGACAACACTGGCTGTGTCCCAAATGCTAGTGTTTGATTCTTATTAGAATGCACGCTAACATATTTGAGTTAAGTTCAACACTTTACGTAAGTATTACAACCTGCCTGCCAGCTCTTCGCCTATTTAGTGGTTACAGTACGATTTATGGGCTGCAGTTGTCTTACAAGGAACAAGTTAATACTTTCACGTAATAAAAGAAATAACGGGAATGATGAGGTGAGAAGTTTGAGAGGAAAGTATGCTATGAAAGGAAGTAGCTTGCTAAACCAGCTGTTTTAGTTAGAAAACAAAAAAAGTGCAAGCTGAAAAGCTCAACTCCAGTACACTGTTGATGACTACATCATTAGGAGAGTATTATAACAGAACATTCTGAATTTTATACTACGGGTTAGACAAATACATGAATGATGGTTAGTGCTATATATATATATTACGGATTTCTGTGAGCTTCTGCTGTGAAAAATCTTTGTATTTCTAGTGCTTTAAAAGCTACTTTGTGAACCAAATAACAATGAGGCTGAGGTGTTCATCACAAGCTGACTTTTATTTTACTAAGTGCGACTTTTCATTTCAAATCCAAAATATCACGAATATATCTATAAAGGAGGAACTTTTATTTTTCCAACCAGGATAATGTGCATGTGTAGTACAGTGATGACTTTTTGTTTTGTCACAAAACTATAAAATGATCCATCAACTTGGGAATTTTACTTTTATAAACTTTCGTAATACAGATTAAACTATAACATTAAGGAAGCATCTTTTTAGTGAGTTCTGATTTTTCATGTATAAACTGTGTTCATAAAATGAGGACTTAAGTTGACACACTGTAAAAGTGTCTCACAATCAACTTTTATGTTCGCTTTTATGTTCACTGGTAAGAATCTACCAGTAAAAATCGACAATATAATTTGTAAAAATGTTCACAAATCATCGACTTTTTGAACTTAATAGCTAATCTCTCTGTAAACCAATATTTTTCTAACAAATTTTCAAGAATGTCTAGAATAGTAAATGGCATTTTTCATTTCTTTTCAGTTCTTTTCAGACAATAATGTCCACAAATCACTTTTTTTATGTTGCTCAACGTTAATAATGTCCTCAAATCAAATTTCTATGTTACATAGCTACATGTAATAAAATAAAAATGTATGTTACTATAGGAACTATAAGAAATGGCCATCATTTCACTGCATTTATTTTTATAAACTGGACTAATGTTGACGAAGTGAAGATTTTGTACAAGCCAATTCATTTAACATTTAACATGAAATTCTATCAAGTTAAACTTGTAACAATTTCTCATTTTTATATACAAGCTATTTCACATTTCACTGTTTTGTGTTTATAATAACCCTTCATTTTACAGTCCTTTAATTACTAACGCAGTAATTATATAGTAAATTATAGTATATTATTGGGTAATTACCCCAGGTCGTAAGTAGGTAGGCAAAAATAAAGAGAAACATCAGCAACTTCAGACAAATCTCCCCTTAGTATTTCAGTTGTATTTTGTCTGTATTTACCTAATTATTTCCTGTATTATTATATTACCCAGTAATATACTGTAATTTGGGGTTAGGGTAATGGTGGAGATTTCTCTTACTATTTCAGCTGTAGTTTCTCTGTAGTTACTTACTTATTACCCGTGGTAATGACCCAATAGTACACTACAATTTACCGTATTTACCATGGCAACCCTTCCTTTTACAGTCTTCAAAATTGGTTAGGGTTAGGGTTAGGCTAATAGTAGAGGTTTTTCTTAATATTTCAGCTGTAGTTTCTCTGTAGTTACCTATTTATTACCTGTAGTAATGACCTAATAATACACTATCATTTACGATATATTTACCTGGTAAATGCTCAGTAATTAGGGGACTGTAAAAGGAAGGGTTATGTTTTAATTATCATTTTATACACAATATTGTATCTATCAATCAATATCATTTCCAAACTGTAAAAATCTCACCCTTTTTAATTCTGCATTGTACTCAATTCAGATAGTTCTTTACTTTTTGTGCATTAATTGTATTTTTACGTTGGTATGTAGATGGGACGTTGAGCTATAAAGCTGATTATGTCAGATTATTTGTGTTGTGTTTCACATTTCTTCAAGTGGGATATACCAAACTCCGATATAAAGTTGTAAACAAATCTCAGTGACTTTGTCCTGTGCTGAAAATATGTATATTTAGAAAAGTTGACTATCTTGTTTTTGTGAGTATAATTAAAGTGTTAAATCACATCGCCATGCTTGATTTTCCTTTTTTATCCTTCAAAAAATATGACACATATGATATGACCTTTTGCTAACCAAAATGATGACGTTTTATTGCTATAGCAGATGAAAGTCATGTGGTCATGGTGATGGTCCAATGTTAATATGTTTAAAGTGTGATGGTGTAATTGCGTGTAATGCAATCCGGACTGTTCGGCTCATCAGAGGCAGATGGGGCCTGAGAAGTGATTTTATTAACAGAAATTAAAACAAGGAAGACTTAAAGTGAGACGGGATATTGAATGCGGTAGTCTTTAAAAAAAAAAAAAAGCCACTTTTCCAAATTTTTCATAAATATTGGAATTATCTTTTCATCTGAAGAGTAATTTGTGGATCCAGGAAAGGAAAAATGGCCTTCCAAGATTCCAAGAAGCTTTAACAGCGTTCATCACTGGCCACTTTATAAGGTTTACGTACCTTGTAGATTCACTTTTTATCCATTTTATCAAGTCGGCATATAGGCGTAATACGTACCTGTACAGTTGCTGACTGTAGTCTATTTGTTTGTCAGTCAACCCAGGCTGTGAATCACTCAGAACATTTACATGCACACTAATATTTCACTATAATTCCAAATATGTTAATATTTTGGTATGGGTCATGTTAACAGCATATTCTGTGTGAATATCCAGAATTTGGCCTTATTCCAAATTTAGCATTTTCTGATTAAGACATATGGGATATGCCTCAGGTTTTAGGAGCATTCTGTGGGCATGAATACAGCACATTCGGAATATGCGTCTCAATTGGAGTTTTTACGGCGGTTTTTGACTTCTGCCCAACATTCTTCTCGTTTTAAACCACATAGACCTTTTTTTTTTTTTACAGTTCTCAGTAAATCCGACAAGAGAAAACAGTGAAGGAGAAGGGAGTGTTGCATCTGGAGGAACGGTGCACTGCCTGTCACCTGGCTGAATTTCAACCTGCGCCTGGCAGCGTCGTGCTGTGTGGATGTTTTACAGCAGCAGGGACTCCGAGACTATCAGGATTGAAGGAAAAATGAATGGATCAAAAGAGAGATCCTTAAAAACCTGTTCAAGAGCGCGCAGAACTTTAGATTGGGGTCAAAGGTCACCTCCATGGAAGTGACCCACAGTAGAGGCAGGAGAGGCTTCAGGCAACACCTGTGGTGGTGGTTTGAAAAGTTATCGTTTTCCATTATGAGTTTGTTTTTGTGGAATAATAAGAAAAATGGATTTAATCCATTTTTAGATTAGAGTTGTAACGTAATGGACATTTTTCATTTTTTCCCCCATTAATTTCCACAGTTAAGAACAGTAGTAGATATCAAAACTATGAAATAATATGTAGTTTTATTACTACAAATGTTAGTCATTCATTTTCGTACACCTGTCTAGAAAATCACACACACAACTTTGCACAAATGCACAAAACTGCAAGTACTACTAATAAGAAAATGTGTGTGTGTGTGTGTGTGTGTCCTGAAACAGTGCTAAAGTGCTATTTTTCATTTTCAGGTGTGTCAATGTAGTGGTAAAGAGGAGATGACTCTGGGGACCAGAGCCATGTGTGAAACACAACCATAAGAGCTGTAATTTCAGCCTGTCATATTTACACACACACACACCCACACACACACACACACACATAGCTAATGAGGGAAAAAGCCCTTTGTGAATTTATCCTCATTCAAAAGAATCCCGTCAGACAGATGATAGCCTACATTTGCTGTTAGCATTGTTGTTGTACACCATATTAATTACTGTCTTAAACGTTTTGTATTACTAATGAAAGCAGTTCATTTATTTTTTTCTATTCCACTAATCACTAATGCCACCAGGGGGCGAGCGATATGACCGACTGCTGTTGCTATTTACTATAATAACGTATATTATAAAAATTTGTAATGATGTACATTAATGTTTACTTTTTGGATTTACTAACTTGTAATTATTTACTTCATTACTAACATTAACACCCTACAAACTTCAGTGTTTATAACTCATATTTAATGTCAAGAAAGTAACAAAGTAAGCTATCGCTTATATTAATTGCTGTTTGTTTAAATGTTAATGAAATACACATGCACTGAGTAAAAACAAGGCAAATCTAAATGAGTAAAAAAAAACAGATTTATTGGTCTAAAAGTTACAACTTGCTTTTCTGCATCTGTTCTGATTTTATCCAGATAGCAACAGAAAAAATTCTCCATTTCGGTGATTATGAGCTAGAGTTTTTGTTTGTTTGTTTGTTTGTTTATACTATGAACATTAATGCAGGTATTGATTAATAAATCATTATTTAATCATTAACTAATGCTTCGCAACCTTGTTTAATGTTACTTATAGTACCATACAAAAGTCTTATTTTAAAGTCTATTTTATTTTTTTATGGTTCAAATGTTGTTACAGATATTCAGTTTCTGAATTCTGCATTATTCAGTCAGTACAAAAACATTCCAGGTTTCCAAAAATGACCTTCTTCTAAAAAAAATATGTACTTGAAAATATGTCAGTAAATTAAGCAGCATATTACATATATTTCAAGCCTTTCATTCTAGAAAGAAGCAAAATTAAAGTTGATTTGAAGTTATTTTAATCTCATAATGATTGAGAAATAACTTTGGTATACTTTATTCCAAATATTGTCACCTGCTAGGATTTATTATATTTATAGCAGGTATATTAGATATTCTTCTTGTACAAAAAGTACAATATATATCTTTTTAAAACATGGAACTACTTTTCCTAACATGTTGCAAAGCATAATATGTATAATGTGCGATGAAAATGAAAATGTTCCACAACATTAAATCTAAGGAAGGACATTAGCATTCTTTAATAACTAAAAACGTGTAATCATTGGGACGTTGATGTGGTGTAAGAGGAATAAAACACTTCAAGACGTGCTGTTATTGGGGCAAAAAACTAAAGTTATTAGGGTTATGATAAACAAGTAAGCAGTATAAGTAAGTAACATAACTAATTACTAATTGGGGTAATTTTACTAAAGCTAAACAAAAACAAATAGCTAAAATAGTGTCCTAGTGTGCATCTTCCATTATTGATATGTATATATGTACTTGCTATATATATACTTGATATGTATATATACTTGCATCATTTTCCACACTCAATTGTGTTCAAAATTCTTCACTTGCTTACATCACATATTAAATCATTAAGTGCTTGTTCTTATAATGTATATTAAAGACTACTGTTCCATGGCTTGAGTGGCGTCTCGTGCTTCACGCCTCCTCCTGCTCCTCTTAATCACTGTCTGAGAGCTGACAGGCCGGGCTCATGCTGTTTGGACAGGTGTTTTTCTAAAACAGCACTTCTGCTTTAAAAAAAAAAAAAAGAAGTGAAGACTCAAGGAAAGAATAATATATGGTGGTAAAAGAGTGATGAAGATTTGACAGATGGGCAGAGGCCGTCAGGGATTTAAGTCTGTACTCATTTATCGGCCTGTTTCCCCCTTGCTCGCCGTGACTGATGCCGTGGCTAATTTGTTCAACGTCAGTTAGCTTAGCATGACGAGAAGTCAGAGCGTATGTTCTGAATAGCTGCTGGTGGAAATCGCAACATGAATGGCTCATTAGCTAGACATACCCGTGTGAGACCTTAATGTTTTACTTAGAAAGATCAGACTCAAAACGTTAGCGGTGCTATTAATTCCTTTCTTAAAAGAACATTTCAGGAAAAATGCTAATGTTGCTAATAGAAAATGAACTAAAGTTATTGATTAGAACTATGAACAGGCCATGCTAACTGCTGGCTTAAAGCGTAAAATGTTAATGTTGTTAATAATGACTGGATAACATTGAGCAGTCAGACTCTTGTGTCACTTCCTGTGTCTCAATTCACATATTGTAAACTCATCCTTAATCCAGATGATTTAGATTTTTTTATGTTGAACTCTAGATGGTTAGAAGATCTGATGTTAGCACTTTATGTGTAGTTCCTTAAAAATTACAGTTTTGAGATGACGACAAGAGCTTGCCATTGCAAGCGAACTCTCTGTCAGAGGTTATCAGTTGCCGTGTTAGTTCTGTATGCTGGTAAGATAAATAAACGCAATGAACTAGCGCAATGTAGCTTGGATGAACAAACAAGACAAAAACTACGAGGTACTGTTATTACCATTAGCATGTTTAGCCATGATGCAAGCAATGGCATTAAACCATTTCTAATAAAATGATCACTTAGTTCATATACCTGATAACAGGAACTGACTTGTTTTGTAGATGTTCCACAACATTGTGTAACTGTAAATGGATAAAATGATTAATAGAGAAAAAAAGCATGGGATAATTACAGAATAAAACACATTGGGATGTATAAAAAAAAATAAAAAGCAGGGTGGTAAGAGTACCTTTATTACTATAACAGCATGCCCTGCCATGTTTTACACTTTACCTATAATTGCTATTTATGTATTTATTCATGTATGTTAATCAATCAGTCAGTCATCACGACCCCAACAAAAGCAGGCATTTGCAAGAGTCCAAGAGAGAAGATCTTGTTAGACTAGCAGTTGCCAAGAAACACAAAATCTGTTAAAAACAAAGACCCACCCATGACTAGTCTGTAATAAGTTTCAATTACATTTTACGAGGACCTTTAAAATGGTCTCCCATGACCATGGAGGTTAAAGTGATGCACAGAGTGCAGGAATAAGTGCTTATTGGGGAGCGGATCTCTGTTTGGTCTGTGTGTCTGTTTTATGGGTGTTTTCAGAGTGATGTCAGACATTAATGGCATGGGGAACTGCGAGGGTGCCGGGCGTTTGCATTTCCCTGGTGCTGACCTGTAACCGGATTCCTGCAACCTTTGCACACCGGGCGGTTTTAAGGGTTTTTCCGGAACAGAGAGAAGCATTGTGGGGCGGCAGCTCATCGCTCGGGCCGAGCTCTTAAACATGAACAATATGGCGTCTGTAGAGGAGGATTGTTAACGGCAGTGTAAACAAATTCACGGCTGTATTAACACTCGAGATTTGGGTGGTCGGACTGCACCGTGTCGACCTTTACAGTGAGGTGAAGTGTGGTTTCGGAAAACTGATATGACGAAAGGCAACAGAGAGAGAGAGAGACTGAATGACAGAAGTAATTGGTGGCTAATTTTTAACTTCCCTGTTAAAGCAGGGCTTCAGTCTTGTATGGCAATTTTGTTAGCAAGGTTAGCAATGATGAGTGATACTAATGGGCTGCTAATTGGTGGCCCAAAAATACAACTGCTAATTGGTGGTACAATTGCTAGTTTGCCTCTTAAAGAAGTCTGAAAAAGTTGCCAAGGATACTAATAAAAGTTCAGCAAAGGAGTAAATCAATCCAGAGTGCTAAGGTTACTGATCTGAGTTATAATGAATAGTAATTGTTTACCAGCAGAAGCAGTGGCTGCTAACGTGCTAGTTATGCTAGCACTCACACAACTCCCCTCACACAGTTACCTCGCTAACACACACTTCCTAACACAAAAGCAACTAAATTAGAAAAAGACCAAGCAGCCATAGTAGCTACTTGTCAGCATGCGATGAAATTTTTTTTTCGCACTTACACAGTTGATTTTCAGGGCAGTACAGTTTGAGTAGATGTGTTAGAGACAGGGTTTGTCAGAAACATCTAGAATACCATCTTTGAACACAAGTAAACACCTAAAAAAATATGGGATAGAAAATAAGGACTGAAAAAGCAAAATCGTGTTTCTTTTCTTTGCTGAAACATTAAAGCAAGAGACATTTTAAATACGATGACAGATGAATGAAAAGAAATAAACAAACAAAATCAAAACTTGCTCTTATTACTTTACATGATTTGTTTTTAAACCGTGAATTAATTTTGTAGCCACAAGATACTAAAAAGCAAGGTCATGAAATTGTAATGTAGATATTGGATGTGGGCTACGTTATCACGCTTTTCATTTAATTTGTTGAATTAATACAATAATGCTGATGATGCCCAACTCTGAATATGGCCGTAGAGGCGTGCCAAGATAAGCAGGCCTGTGTTGTTTATTTTGTTGTCATTTTCTTGAATTGTTGCATTGCTTTGATTCCTGATTCAAGACATGGTAATGCCAATTAAGCTCATTGCATTGAATTAAATAACAGAAAGAAAATGAGTCAGAGAGAGACTGCTTGCATGTGTGAATGAATGTTTTCTTTAGAAATTGTGTGTGTGTGTGTGTGTGTGTGTGTGTGTGTACTTGGATCTGTCACTCACAGGCTCTGGTTTTTAGTCGGTCTCCAGAAAGGAAGCACTAGTTGAGTAGAGGATATGGCCAATCCCAGACTGTATTTATCGTGTGTGTGTGTGTGTGTGTGTGTGTGTGTGTGTGTGTGTGTGTGTGTGTGTGCCAGAAACAGCATCAGATCCACATGAAAACTGCCCAGACTTTACTCACCCTTAGAAAAGCAGCCAAAATAAAATGGGAATATATATATATGTGTGTGTGTGTGTGTGTGTGTGTGTGTGTGTGTGTGTGTGTGTGTGTGTGTGTGTGTTTGTGTACGTGTTTCCATCAGCTACTGTTTTATTGAATAATCAAATAAAGAGTGACATGATGATGTCATCACAAGTGTGCCAACCAATCACAGGCAGACACAGAATGGAACAGCTCATTATTATGTCATCGGTTATTTACGCTTTTTGTTCTTTCACATCCTTTTGTCCACATGAACACTTTCAGCACTGTGCGAGTGAGCAGTGTGTGAGAACAGTGCAGTACGAGCAGTGCTAAGTAGTGAGTTGTGTTAATGAAGCTTCTTCTGTGTGATGAGCCTCACAGGGTTGAACGTATTCACCTCAGTCTGCATTCGGTACGCTATTTCAGTGACACGTGACACACCGGTCACACTGACCAATCAACAGCTTTGTCTAAACTTAGCCACACTCGTCTTTTCTTCTTTCATTTCATCCTTTCATTTCACAGTTTGATTTTCTCCTTTCCCCTCCACCATTATACTGTCTACTGTTTTTATACTTTTATTTTTCTCATTGTTTCTTTCATTCTTACTCTTTGGATTTTTTGTTTGCTTTTTTCTTCTTTTCTTTCTTTCTTCCTTTCTCATGTTTTTCTATTATTTAATTTCAATATTTTTCTTTCTTTCTTTCTTTCTATCTTTCTGTTCTCATTCCTTTTTCATAGTGCCAACGTCTCTTTTTGTTGTTTTTTCATTTTTTATACCTCATTTGCTTTTCTTTTTACTCTTTCATTTTTCTTTCTTTCTTACGTTCTTGTTTTTTCTCTCACATTGTCTTTCTTTTATTTTTCAGTAATTTTTCTTTCTTTCTTTCTTTCTTTCTTTCTTCCTTCCTTCCTTTCTTTTTCATGTTTTTCTATTATTTAATTTCAATAATAATTTTTCTTTTCTTATTTTTCTTTCTTTCTTTCTTTCTTTCTTTCTTTCTTTCTTTCTTTCTGTTCTCATTCCTTTTTCATAGTGCCAACTTCTCTTTTCGTCTTTTTTTCATTTTTTTATACTTCATTTGCTTTTCTTTTTACTCCTTCATTTTTCTTTCTTTCTTACGTTCTTGTTTTTTCTCTCACATTGTCTTTTATTTTTCAGTCATTTTTCTTTCTTTCCTTCTTTCTAATACCGCTGTAATACCGCTGTAATAGGTCAGGTGATTATTGTGATATGAGAATTTAATGACTAATGACTGCTTCTTAACTTTCGAGTCTCACGTCCCAATTTGAAAAGCCGAGTACATCTCTAATTCCTTTTATTCATCTTGACAGAAAGTGAAGTAGATTAGCAGAGCCACTGAAACGCCAACGTGTTTTTGAGCCGAGCTTTGTGCTCAAAACCAGGCCACGGGTAAAATGAGCTCGCCACTGTCACACTCGTATTCAGAGCGAGAGAGAGAAAGAGAGAGAGAGAGACAGCAGGAAAGAACAGAATAGTGAAAGTCAGCACAGTCTAAACAGGGAGAGAGAGTGAGTGAGAGAGAGAATACGTATAAGTGAGACTGACCATGACAAATTGCACTGATTTATTCCTGCATAAAATATCATTGCGCTGTATACTTAGAGAAAAAGTGTAGCGGCACACATTCCTCAGTGATTAGCCTCTATATAAAGCTGTGTGTGTGTTTTGCTGTCGGACGCTTAATTTTAAAAATAACAGCAAAAGGCTGGAGCTAAAATAATATTGCAGACACTACAGGCCCAAACCATGAAGGCGTCCCCTTCACTATTCAAACATCGGGTTTACACACATACATTCACACAAACACACATACCCATTTAATAATTATAATAATTATTTTATTTATGTTGCCGGTTTCATACATTTGACATTCATCTCAAACAGGAAGAATAAATAATCTCAAAAAATAATGTGTCACGTTGATGCTAATCTACACTGCTACGTTTTACCAAATTTTACGACAGTTCCCTTTAGCACCAGCAAAAATGAAGCTGGCACAGGATACAAGTTGTTGTGTAAAGAGAACGCACCTTCCATCATCCCAATAGAATCTAAATAAATTAAAGGTCTGATCCTCA
This sequence comes from Parauchenoglanis ngamensis, assembly GCA_030014255.1. Taxonomy (NCBI): domain Eukaryota; kingdom Metazoa; phylum Chordata; class Actinopteri; order Siluriformes; family Auchenoglanididae; genus Parauchenoglanis; species Parauchenoglanis ngamensis. The sequence goes on along the minus strand of JAQMYM010000008.1, from coordinate 16,149,729 downwards.
CCTGTTATTACACTTTCAGTATAGTAACATAAGGAGACAATTATTATGTTTTGTCTAAACGTAGTTCGTTCTTTTTCCCTGCAGTCACTAATTGTCCATTTACAGTGCAGTTATGTGGTAAAATTTCCAGCAAGTGGAGCAACAAGTACCTAATAAACTGGCAGCTCAGTATATTTTGAGATGTGCTGCATGGCTAACATTTATAAAAAATTATTTACGTGACTTCCTTCACCTTGTTGGTTAGTTCAAATATGTTGGAGACCTTGCTTTGGAGTTCTACGGGTATGAGGTATAATTTGACCGCACCCTCAGTATAGTGGCAAAAAAGCATACTTTAATATTTGACGTGATGAAAATGGCTTGGAAACGCTCGTCATTGTGCTTACTCATCAGACTGACGGGAAACCTTCCTCAGAATTGAATAAGTCTTGCATATATTGCCCATTGGGTGCCAAGTGTGCAACTGTGCTTTCATTTGAGACAAAAATTTGATCAGAGGTTGCAGTAAACATTTAAATGCAAGCATAATGGACTATCACAGGCTTATGGGATGTAGCATAGCCATGCAGTGGCATTTTGGTAAACTTTTAAGAAGGTTATTTTATAGTACCTATTATGTACTTTACTAAGTAAGCATGTGGTCATTTGTAATACCTGGTATATATTTTGCACATTTGATTTTAAAGTACAGATAATGATTCTACAGTAATACTTGGTGTTAAAATGCAATGTAATGCAATAATTACTCAAACAATAATTAGTCAAAATGTAATAGCTATTATTACACATAATTACTTGCACAAATTTGATTAACTTAAAAGTCACAAAAGTTTGCACATCCTTCCAATTGTAAGCAACAATGGGCTCCTCTAAGTAGTTGGCTGAGGATCTGATAAAGAAATGAAATGATGCTGATAAAGCAGACGCATCCAGCTCACAATTATTCACTGTTCCAAATGTCATAAACAATTGGCAGGTAAGGGGAACTGTGGAAGTCAAGGCAAGGTCTGGGGGACCAAGAAAACTCTCCGATAGTACTTCCCCTGTGCTGGCCGGGAAGGCAAACCCGGGGGTGTTTGTTCATTCAGGAGGTAGCCCGTTTAAGAAGCAAGTGTGTTAGGTTCTGTGCAGGGGTCTGAGAATCTGCTGAGACTCGTATTGTTTGAATTCCAGCCGGTAAGTAGTTCCCATTCCCTCTCCCCTTTTCTATTCTCATATTTTTCGGTGTGTTACGAAGTCCTCACATAGTAAAATGTCAAGAGTTTTGCACATTCTACAATTACTATTTGTAATTGTAGTTCAATAAAATATAGTTCAGCAAATGTAAAGAAACTGTGCATGAATATTTACAGAAAAACAGACACTTGTGGACTACCAACAAAATCTTAGTTTTATATGCATAGACAATTCTGCATTAACATTTAAGGCCTGAAGCAGGAATGAGCCTATCCCTTAATGTCAACAACAATTTCTAGTCTGTCTAGAAGTATATTGTGATATCTATGGTTTCAACAGCGCCACTGAAATCAAATAATGCAAGCAAGGCATAGCCCTGATTAAAGACTAATAGTGGGTAATTTACTACTTTAACCAGCATCACTTCAGTACTAATACTGTTAACAATGCATGAAAATAAATTGTCATCAGTTAGTGTTATGGAAAATAGTGTAAAGCTAATCGGTGTCTATCAGCTTGCAGTCATTATTCTTTTAAACACATAACCATCTGCATCCTTGATAGCCTTACAGGAATGGAGTAGAAAGTGAACGAATGACACGTAGTGTAATTTATAGTGCTTAGACATGACAGCATATCGAATGTATGTGATAGAGAAGGCAGACTGTGCTCATTTACCCTGCTTTCATTAATCCATCTTCACCTTTCTCTCATCTGCTCCACTTGTCTTTATGCAGCGTTAAGCGATAGAGCATTCCTCCATGTCCTAATGCTCCAACTGGATGACAGCCATTTTGAACGTCACTACACCGCCTTTTACATTTGATACAGGCTCTTTGGCTGTGTTTATATTCGTCGGATATCACAAGGCGCCCGTACACTGAGGCATCATTTATCAACCCTTATGAGTTTGGTTAAAAAGGAACTAATGAAGCCATGTAATTCTCCACCTCTGTCCCATGAATGTGGTCCCATCAGTCTCTGTCTCAGCACACACATACACACACGTCTCCTTCACGTCTCATTCCAGCTAGGTTGGCTGGCTGCTGGCTGTTATTAATGGTTTGCTAGTGGTTAACTATTGTATAGGGTTAGTTAAGGTAACCAAATTCTAAAGTCTATATCCAAATGCTATTATACACCATAAACAGTCATAGGTTTAAAAAAAAAAGTTTTACATATAGAATGGTAAAGGGAAAATGAAACCTTAGTAAGAGTCTTGGTTAGTGTCTTAGTAAGGTGCTAGGCCTCCACAAGCAGGCAGAACAGATACATGGCATAGCTTATAGACGTTTCTAGAAACCGTACTAGAGAGATTAACACTGTTGGATTCTACGGTGGAGGTGCTACATGGCGACTCCATTGCAGTGGACCTGCACCCTGTGTCGATATAAAGGGCTCATTCTAGGCTTATGAAAACAGAACTATTTGCAGTTACAGGTAATCATACACTAATGAAAACATACTTATGACTACTATATTCCATTTCTGCTAATAGAGCCCCCTAAATCCTACATAACGGATTTTTTGATAGTGAAATAAAAAATATTTTCTCATTTTTCCTAGCAGGTCATCCCCATCAGGAACAGGCCAGACACAGAGGTGCCAACATTGCTAGAGAGAGAAAATTCTAGCAGGCAGAGAGCAAAAAAAACCTCCCTGAATTGTACCACAAAAATCTTAGAATATATCTATGGACAAGGCAGTTATTGCATTTTTTTTTTTCTTTCTTTTTTTCAGATGTGTGCCAAGGAACAATAAGAAAACAGTGAGGTAAAAGTTCGGTATGAGTGCTACTTAATAATAAGCAGTTCCTCCACTTTTTACCAACCAAAGAGACCACAGTCCCACCCTCTTGGTTTGTACTGGCTCACAAGACAGAAGCTCATGAATTCACAGGTCAACCTAGATAAAATTGGCACAAAGCAAAAGTAACCTCTAACAGAAGCAAAGGCTCGACTTTCATGACCTGCATTTCCTTTTTTTTTTTATATACCTTTTATCCATATTTCTTCTTTAGCCGAGTGTCATTTTCAGCTGTCTCTCACATCACCATAGCAAGGGGTCAAAAATCCTACAATTTAACAGTAGATGTTGGAGAGCGAAAGATGGTGATGTGGTGTGGATGGAGAACCTGTCCATATCTTTCATTCTTATGTTTTATACTCTGCAAAATCTATGTAATTAGTTGGTTTTTTTATTATTATTTTAACAGGTGTGCCATACATACTGTATCGCCTTGCCTGTTAATAGTCTTTGTTGTCATGGTTACGTTCCGACATAGATCAGCAGCATTGATTTAGCACTTAATTGAACTTATTTGCCTGCAACTATGCACGTGTGTGTGCGTGTCTATGTAAAAGTGTTGGCACTCAATGGTGGCTCACTGTGACAGGTGGGCAACAGCCAGAGTCCGATTTCCTGCAACCGTGTGTATGTGTGTGTGTGAAGTACAGTAATGAACCACCTCACACACCTCTTTTGTCTGTCCTCTCCACCTGCAAGATTCCCACCTGGGACTCTGCAAGAGGTGTGTGCGTGCATGTCCGTGTGTGTAACGACAGCTCCGCTCAGTTGCACTTGATGGATGAGTTGACCTCAAAGCTGACACGACCCATACAATGAAACCTCTCACCACACACACACACACACACACACACACACTCCTCTTTGTCTCCCTACACTTACACTCACACACTTATCTAGAGACCACATGCTTGATACTCACACTACACCACACTGAGTGCTTCTGATCTGCTGTCTTTGTTGATATAATGGTTTTGGGTCCATAATCAATATCATGATCATTTACAATTGGATAGACATACTGCAAATTATAGTTATGTTTTTTTGCACTTTGTGCCTACTTAGACATTTATATATTACTTGTAATGTTCCTTTTATATTTAGTTCAGGAAAGCCTGTATTTTTCAGAACTATATATATAAATATATATAGCAGAAATGTCAGAATTTCACCATTGTTATGTTTTTTTTTTTAACAACCAGGCCACCACATAAATGATTTGCCATCATATTTTATACTGGGTTTGGTGTGTGTGTTGTGCAATTCCGTTTTTTGTGTGTGTGAGGTCAGAAAGTTTTATTTTAGTCTCATTTGAATACAACACATGAGTTCCAATGGTGCTTGGCAGTTCAGGCACTGCATTTTGTGGACTGTTCTCAAAAAGGGTTTCTATTTTCCATCCTTTGCAAATGGGAAGTTATGGAGTTGATTCTGACATTTCTGAAACAACTACAAGAATCGGTGAAGCTATAGGTGTCTCTATAATTGTGCCGTGTTCTTCTGAGAAAATATGTTTTGTTTAAAAAAAGCGTGGGGAAAATGAAGAAAAAGTAATTTCCGAAAATGATTGAGTGGAAATGTGTAGCCATTTGGGTGTAATGTTTAATTTATATGATCATTTTTGCACATGCTATTGAACAGTGCTGCTAATTCTGGAGTTGACTGCATGGTAAAGGATTCAGCTACATAGGCAGATGAGTAATAAGTAATTAGTTACATACATTTATACCACGGTGGCACGGTGGTGTGGTGGTTAGCACTGTCGCCTCACAGCAAGAAGGTCCTGGGTTCGATCCCCGGGTCACCCAG
>JAQMYM010000008.1:16117913-16144838 GCA_030014255.1 Parauchenoglanis ngamensis | reverse complement strand
GGAAACCGGAGCACCCGGAGGAAACCCATGCATGCATGGGGAGAACATGCAAACTCCACACAGAAAGGCACCCTGGGATCGAACCCAGGACCTTCTTGCTGTGAGGTGAAAGTGCTAACCAGCGCACCACCGTACCACCGTGCCACCGAACATTAGAGATATACACATAAATATATGGCAAGCAGCTGAGATTTGAGAGTTTCATTCTGGTTATTGCAAAAGCCCTGAACCCGCACATCTATTGCACAATAGATGTGTTTGCATTTCAGTGTTCTGTAAAAATCCATTACAATATAATTGTTTCCATTACAAGCTCCATCCAACTCCAAATTGAATTATCTGGATTAACCAGTTAATTTGTGCTTATTGTTCATAGATTTGTAGCATCATTCTGAACTGCATTACAGCTCCAGAAGTGGAGCTGGAGGATGTGAGAACGGAAGAAAATAGAGGCAACAGCATTGTAAATTTGTATGTAGAATTATTTATGAAATGTCTGTGATAAAGCTGGTAAAATGCACACATTTTCAGTATGCATGCCATGTGATCGAAAATGAGCAAAGTGTTTCATGCTTCTGTTTATTGCTCTGTAGCAAGATGTGATGGAATGGTTGCTAAGTAACGCCAGCAATTCCAGAGGATCAATTATAAGAAGCAAAGTACATGTGTGTGTGTGTGTGTGTGTGTGTGACACTTTCATTGTTAGACAACCAAGGCCGTCAAAGGACAGAGAAAGCAGCAGTTCCTAAAAGTGACATTAATTGTACTCCTCATAGTAAAATGTTTTGCAATTTAGTCACGCAGATGGGAAACACTGTGAAACAATGAAAGATATAAGAAGAATTTAGCAAAAAAAGATCACACCAAGAGCAAAAACGTTCAACACAGGAACCTTTTTTCTTTTAGCATGAGTTATTTTTATGTATACACCAAGTACATGACATCACAGTGGCCACATAAGTTCACATTTGAAACTGGTACTACACTAACATTAACAAACAACTGGACATTAATGAACTCTAAAGAAGCTAAACAGTGAAAATAAATGAGAGATCGATAGTTCTTTTCAGTTCAACTGTCAAATTTTCTTCCTTGTGCTACTGCATGCTGCTGCCGTTTTCAAATATCACTTATACAAATGTGCAAAACATTATTAATATCTTCTCAGCTTTGTCTGCAATTCCAGCAGGTGCAAGTCCACTGGTAGCTGGCGTTTGTGCTCCGTGTTCAGGTTCAGTATCGACACTACTCTTATATAACACTCTGATCAGATATACATATATACATTAGATACTCAGTATATTACATTACGTACATTTTCAATGGGATCTCATTTCATATGGAATGTGGATTTAATCACAGTTATCAAAAGTTTAACATACATCAACAACAATTGCTTAATAAAATGAACTGCATCATGGATTACTGAATGTTTCGTGGACCTTATAGAAGGTCAGGTAGGAAAACAGTTTGAGCCAAGATTTCTACTAAAATAAAATGCAATAATTACATAAGTGGGTCCTCAAATTGAAAACTTCCTGTTAGCTTCACTGTATTTACTTAGGCTTTTAAAAACATGACCAGAGAATTTAATGGAATTTCATGACAAAAAAAGGACATTACGTTGTGTTTTCAAACAAAAGTATTGTTCTTTACTAGCTTATTTTGCAAAAAAAAAAAAAAAGAGCTGACCTTAGATGTGAGTCAAAGAATATAACGTCAATTCATCCATGGAGTGAGGCTTATTCATTCTCTCACTGGCGTCTTCATTTTACACAGCTTTGTGCTGTTCTGTCAGACACAAACATGCTCCGCTACCCTACACTTGTGAAGGCTCAGTGAAAAGCAGACCTTGTAAATGTAAGTGTTTTGTCAAATGTTTATAACATGTTTGTTTCAAAGTCGTGATCAGGTCCTAGGAATATCTGGAGTCCGTTAAATAATTATCTGAGCTGCAAAAATGACTATATAACTATATAGCTCTATATAAGTATTTATAATAGAGTGTGTTTCTGTGAGACCCCCCTCCCTAGTGATTGCGTCAAGGCATCCAGGAGCTGGTGGTGGAGGTGTGAGAACAACAAAACAGGCTGTTAGAGGTTGTTTTTTTTTTTAACATAAATAACTGAATTAGCCAGGAGTTGAATTAGAGATACTGGTGTGTCATTAGGTTAATAATGAATCATATAATTTGACGCCATCATTTTAATATTAATTCAGCTCGTTTCAAGTTCAGAAATGTATATATTGTATTTTTACTTACTTTTACTTTATTTTTTCATTTTAACAACCTCCAGATTTTCCTTTTCTGCGGTTTCAAGTGAGCTGAAGATTTTCATTATGTAATATCTGTATCATCAACATGAAGACTAACAAAAATATAAAGTGAAAAGAAATAAACAAACTTATGAAATGCCTGAATGTAACTCTTATTAAATCAAAGTAAAAGGAAAAGAACATGGAATGTTTGTCTCACATGTTTCTAAATTCCTTTCTCTTTCCCCCCCAAAAAATAAAATAAAATTCATTCTTGCAAAAATAAATAACTCACACTTTCCTTATATTTTGTGTTTAAGGAATTGGTTCAAACAGACATTCCACACAAGCATTTCCAGTCTCCTTCTACCTGACCTGGTCTCAGACACCCATCACCCCATCCTCTCCTCTCATGGCCTCCTGATGAGACCCCTCACTGCTGCACGCTGGTGTGATGACTGCAGTGCTCGGCCGACTGCTTGGTGACCCCTCCGAACACTTCCACCTCGCGGCTGGTCCAAGGCACTACATTACCCAGCATGCCTGTGCTGCAGTGGGCTAGTGCAGAAAGCTCGGCGCGAGTCAGCGGCCGGTCCCACATATTAAACTGAGAGAGGTCACCTATTAGAGCCCGTGATGCCTCAAAACGAAGTCCACCCATTGAACCCTGCATGGAATAGAAGAAAGCAGTCAGCATTCTGTTTAAAACCAACATTTCTTTTGTTCTTTTTGACTTTTAAGATTTTATTTAGGGATGGTATGGTGGTGCAGTGGTTAGCACTGTCGCCTCACAGCAAGAAGGTCCTGGGTTCGATCCCTGGATCACCCAGAGTGCTTTTCTGTGCGGAGTTTCCATGTTCTCCCCGTGCATGTGTGGGTTTCATCCGGGTGCTCCGGTTTCCTCCCACAGTCTAAAGACATGCAGATTAGGTCAACTGGCTACTCTAAATTGCCCATAGGTGTGAATGTGAGCGTGTGTGGCAGTTTGTCTGTGTTGGCCCTGTGGTGGACTGGCGACCTGCCCAGTGTACGCCGCCTCTCGCCCGATGATGCTGGGATTGGCTCCAGCTTCTCCGCGACCCAGACGGATAAAGCGCTATAGATAATGGATGGATGGATGGACATTTATACCACAGTGCAGTAAAATTCATGAATCTGATTGGTCCGGAGGTAATGAACGTAATCTGTGAAAAGATGTTTCTCGAGGATTTCAAGGAGTCTCCAGTGTCAGTGCTAGGTAACAGTCTGAGGTAACGGCGTTCCATTAAATTGTCCACCACAAGAACGTTTTCAAGACATAGGGCTCGCAATTCCCCAGTTGAACATCATTTTATCGAAATAAATTTATCGTCCAAATGAAGCTCATTTTGACCTGGAGGTTGTGAATGCAGATCCGTCTTGTGAATCTAGACACCAGCAGCCAGTTGCACCAGTACAAAGTTCATTTGCAGCCCAGTGTGAATGGAAATTAGCGTTGCTGTTATTACAGACTTGCATCGTTTAAAAGTCATCACTGATTTTCGACATATTTGAAACGTTAGCAGGTGTAGCTTTATTTTCTTTGTTGTTTAGTCATGTGTGTGTAAATGCTAAATTAAAACCTCTTGCTTCTGAGTTGAGTATGAAAGTGCACACACACACACACACACACACACACACACACGTGTGTGGTGTGGAGAAGTTGATTTAGTGTGTTTGAGGTGTTGGAGAGAGAATTTAGTGTTTCTGTATCAGGATCCTGTTAAGAGTTTGTTTAGCTTTTGGACTATGTGTACGTGTCTGATTTATTTCTGACATTTTGACTTTATTATGCACCCGAACAGGTGTTTCCTCACTGTACATATACATACTAATGACCTGACATGCATTCTTTCTTTTTCTTCCCACTTTCTGTCTCACACTTCTTCCATTTCTCTTCACTTTGTCTCTTTCTTTCTTCAATCTTTACTTTCTGTTTTGCTGTTTTTCTTTTTACCTTTCTTTTTATTCTCTCTCTCTCTCACTGTGTATGTGTGTGTGGGTATGCACTCTCTCTAAAGCGGTTAATGAGCTGACTGTAAAGTGCACATTATTAGGTCATTAGGAAAAGGAAACACTCACGACCACACAAAGATGATTTAGAGAGAGGGAGAAAGAGAAAGTGTGTGTGTGTGTGTGTGAGAGAGTGTGTGTTCGAAACCACTTAAACCAGCAATTCAGAAACGTCTCTTTTCCTTTCTGGATCATTGGTGTTTATTAAGGCCCAGCTAACAATGTTATTTTAAATTCGCCAACACTCTGTCGGTAAATAATGACCAGTGATGAGATCATTAGTCATTAGGAGTTAATGAGCAGGCTAGCACTAATGAGCGACCAAAAAGAAACATGTTTGCGGTGGTGTTAATTTAGTGCTGCATGCCTTTAGTCTGTCAAGATTTTTTAACAACACTAAATGGGTCTCTGTTACATAAACACTTTTCACCTGTAGAGTATATTCAGCGTTTATGATGAAAATATTTTAATAGTTCACATGTACTTAGACAGCCAGACAAAGCACTAGATAAATTCTAGTAATATGTTATGAGTTAAGTTTATTGTAAGAAGGATAAAAATTGCGTTTTGTTCATTGTGGAAGGAATAAAACATGTTATAGGAAAATAATCAAAGTTGGGTGAAGCAGCCTGACATGACGTAGAGATACTGTTGCCACCCAAACGCTGATTATTATCCAATGTAGTGATGAATTCCTTGTATACTATAGTGGTTTGCTAACAATTCCATTGTTTTATTTAATAAATGAATTATTATCATTTTATTTATTAAATATTGTATACATTTATAGACATGTTTAATGTTGCCTAACATCTGCAAAACACATTTTAAAGATTATCACTTATGTTATAGCAGCTATAAACGGCCATTCCCTCACCAGATTGTCAAGAAACCAGAAACTCTTCTGTTCTTAAGGCTTATAGGAGCAATTTTGTTACTATGACTGTTAAAAAGTGTTGACACTGGAGACTCCATCCAAAAATGTGAAATAAATCTCCCCATAGAAACTGACATCAACAACTGCACACTTTTTCAAATCTGTTTATATGGCGTCTCTGCCATACGAGTCCACTATAGAAATGACAACTTATTAGAATAATATACATAATAATAACATTAATACTATGAACTCACACCTAACAAATTATGACGTGACGAAACATATGAAACAAATCAAAACAGTTTTCCTGATGAAGTTTTGCACGCTCATCTTGACCCATGCGTTTCTTAAAACTCCTAAAAGGTCCTCGCTCCTCGCTGCTTCTCTGTTTCAGTCCAATTTTAAAAACACATTTTTCTCAATTTAAAAAAACCCACCACAAATTACGCTGTATTTTAAATTAAAAAACATTTCCATATGCGTGCATGGTTTTGTATTTGGCACTTACTGGCCCATCATCTGTTTAAATAATTAACAACTGAGGGGAAAGAGAGAGAGAGAGAACAGAGAGAAGAGGTTTTTCTCAGCCAGACACTGAACCTGATCCTCTCTACTGAGACAGCGACACAAAGACCGAGAGACACACACAGAAAGAGAGAGAAGTGTGAAGAAGACAAAGGCCTCCCATCTGTCATTATCAGTTAAGTGGCCTGAGTAACTTCGTACTTTTGAATCAAACATTAATGCCTCATCACCACCAATTAACCTATTGCAATTCCAAGCTCTCACACACACACACACACACACACACACACACACACACACACACACGCACACATGCATGGATCAGTTTCCGTGTCAGAGAGGTGTTAGGAGCTCCCTTCGGAATTTCTCTCTTCCGTGAGGGCTGTTTATTTATTCATCGGTTACCCTTTCCATTCATCTTCTGTGTGTCTGCGTGTGTGTATGGGAGAGGGTGGGGAGGGACGGATCAGCCTCACCTGTAAAAGTCATTGGGCTCAGGTGTGTCCAGGAGAAACCGGAGCGCTTTTGTGCTCCTGTCAACCGCTAATGCGCTTATAGGTGCACACTTGGCTGGGGCCCAATTCGTAGTGTTTGTTAGAGCTGTCCTTATTAGACCAACAGTGGCTGAGAATGTTTGGTTTAAAATATGATGTCATAACTTCCTGTGGCCTGTTCAGTAGCTGGCTAATAGTCTGCTAGCTAATCAGCTCGTTATTGGTTAACGCACAACACACAAGTACTAAACACGTCAACCTTCTGGCTGTGCACTGCAAAAAATGTAGCTAATCTTACAGTTTATTTCATTATTCTCATTTGAATATTATTCATGAACTGACTCACGGTGGTGGCTGGTTAGCTTGGGGTTGCTAGCTAGTTAGCACTACAGTTGGAGTTATGTTATGTTATATGAGTGATTTCATGCCATTTAACAAAGGTAAACAACAATGTATTTGCATATTTCAGATAAATAGCTTAAAACATTAACCTGTAGAAATCTATAACACGGTAGCATTTCTGCCAATCCCAGCCACAATAACTACACTTAAATACTTAAAAAAAATGATACTGCTTTTCCATTAGCATGTAAATCCATTTAACAGCTCATGTTTGAAACAACCTTTTCCATTAGTCATCCATTTTAGGTTATGAAAAATGTACATTTTAGTCGAACAATGTTCACCCTTAACCTACAGTATTTGGAATATTCCACAAAGTCTATGTTTAACAGGAAGTTGCATCATCCAAATTTTCTGAAGGCCACATGAAGTAATGCTGACTTTTTATGATATGCTGTCAGTCGTGAATATTTGCACCTACAAACATTTCTTTATTCTGTCTTTCATCACGTTCTGATCTTTGGATTTTTTTTGCGCTGGGAAGTTTTATTAGTCCATGTCTGCTGTGTGTGTATGGCTAGTGTGTTCCTGTGTTTTCCCAATTTTACCAACATTTTTACCGATGCTGATTCAGACAACCTTTTTTTAGAACAAGTCAGCACTTCTACTGGGTTCAGACTCAAACCATTACATCATCATGGCGCGCCAATTGGCAGTATAACTGTTGGTTCCTATTTGGACCACCAAGTTTACAAATTTTATAAATGTTTGTTGTACTAATTTTATGGACACTAATGTACAATGGTCTACAGTTTACACTGTTTGCGGTTTACTGGTTATAGCGATCAAGTAAATGAGCTCACCTCATTACTTCACTATGGCTTACAATGAGTTAGCTGCCTATTGTTGTTAGTAATGCTGTAGTGATACTATCATCATTTAGAACAATAGATAGTTACTGTTGATGTTGCTGTGTCTATGCGTGAGTGAGTAATTATGTGCGGTGTGCATAAATATTTCATGCGTGTTACCTGAGGTGGGCTTTTGATCCGAGCTCCAAAACCCACCATCATTGTTTTCCTCTCTAGCCCATCAGACACGAGAGGATAGTTCTAGCAAGCACACACACAACAATAACAACAATATACACTTTGATACCTCCCTGACCAAGGCCCTTACTTGCAAACAAATATAGTCGGTTACTATATTTGGCCGGATGGCCAGCTCTAGGAAGCCTTGGTGGATCCAACCTTCTACCATTTCACAACGATGGAACATTGTGAACATTCAAAGCTTTAGAAATGGTTTCCCTTGCCCAGTTCTACAAAAGTTCACAAAGTTCCTTGGACTTCATGGGTTGGTTTTTGGTCTGACATGCACTGTGAATTGTGGGACCTAATACACACAGGTTTTTTTTGTCAGACATGGACTCCAGTCAAGTTCTAGGTGTGGGTAAGAGAAGACAAGTGAACAAAAGCAAGCTTGAAGCACAAAGTAGAAACATGATGGGTGGAAAGGTAGTTAAGTAATGGTTCAGTTGTAGTCAGCAGTTTTTAGAACTTAAAACATCAGCGCAATAGTGCAAATCTAGTTCAAATAACGGGATAATACCACAAACGCAAACATTAAAAAGGCTATGCTTTGTGGTATTATTCTGTTATTACAGCTCCTTTGAACCCAACATTTGCACCTACCTGAGTAGTCATTTGTTAAACCAAAAATGTTGAAAACATTCAAACCATTTTATACAATATGCTACATTTTTTGGGGTACAATGCAGTACTGAAATATTAACTTGTTGGTTTGCATAGAGTAATTGATCTTTCTATCTAGCTTGCCTCCAATTATACAGTCATTTAGTGTGCATTAGCATAATTGGTATTCAGACCTACACATAAAAACAGACTCAAGCACTATTCAGAAGTTATGAGATTTAATAAAGTTTAAATAAAGCGTGTTACTTAATATTAAGTATGAATTAAGCACATTGTTGCTGTGGAATTGAAACAAACATGTCATGCTGAAATGTATATTTTGGGCTGTAAACACAATAAAATCTATGGAATGCCATTTGGGGCAAATATTAAATACATAACATGATACTGTTAATTAATTAATAGTATCATCCGTTTAAAGTCCACAAAAAAATTTTTTTTTTTAATCGGAGGAGACGTCTTCATTAAAGGCATTGACCAGTTTTTCAAACTGTGGGCATGTTTTCTTTCCAGAAGAATACGTTAAATTAACCAAAACTTTAGCTTTTTCCAAACTTTGGATTTTATTAGTTTGACAGCATAAAATAGCAAATTAAAAGTGTAATCAAATTGTTTACCTCTCATGCATTCATTAATGTTTTAAGACCTCAACATAGTATCTCATGAACGTAATTAACAATCAGAGAACAATATGGCAAACTTGGATGTGTGAAGTAAGTGCAGGTAATTCGCATAATCAGAACCCAGAAAACGGACTTAAGCAGCAGCGTAACCCATCTCTGAATATACGTAACTTTCCCGAGGTAAATACTGATGTAACCTTTTGACTTTACTGACTCAAAATATAGCTCATACTACCATCATATAGTGTCTGAATACGGTCTTGGCTTCTTGCTCGTTCTTCCTGACTCTGTTAAACCGCACACTGATTCTCTTTCCAGCCTATGTATGAATCTCTTCCATAAACATTAGACATATGCATTAGGCTGGGCTGTGGAGTCACATCTGACCACACACACACACACACACACAGACTTATGTCATTTCATATAGAGTATCATCTCACAGGATGCACTATTTAACTCATTTTTCTCTCTCACTCCATTTATCTCTCTTCTTCTCTTTAATTCTCTCTACTGTAATATGGCAATATCAATTTAATCAAAACAGCAAGCTACTGAGTGACATCTGTGTGTGTGTGAGATGAACTGTTTCTTCGCTGTTATAGAGGATGGCATTGGCAAGCTTTTAGCATTACCTCATTTCTAAGTACTGTTTTTTTTCTTCTGTGAGCCAGGGTTAGCTTAGTGTCATAAGTTCTTTGCTCTTTGATATTCGAGTAAGGTTTGCTATGCATGGAGATTATATTAAGACTGAATTAGTTGACGTATACTTGGGCTAGGTAGCTAGCTATGAAAGCTAACAGAGGCCTGATCATTTCAGAGCAAAATAGACACAAAAAAATCTACACTTTTCTCTCAAAAGACCAAAGTTTTTTTTGTTATTCAAGTTGTTGGCTGACATAACAAGAGCTAATAGTTAGTGTAAATATACAGAGCTCATACTAGTAAACCTTTTGAGAACTAATGCTAATCAACGTATAGAAAGGTAATGCTAGTCAATCTATAGAGAGTTACTGCTAGGCAACCTGTATAGGTACTGCTAGTCAACTTATAGAGAGATAATGTTACTCAAAATAGAAGGCTAATGCTAATCTACTAATAGAGAACTAATGCTAATCAAGTTTTAGGAAGCTAATATAGAGAGCTAACGTTAGTTCAAATTTGGTGCACTAATGCTAGCAAATGTTAACAAATCCAAAGTTAAGTAAACTCTATAAGAAAAAAATATTTTTTTTAACTCTGTTTATGTGGAGGATCTGCCGTCCTTACAAGTCCTTGTGTAAGTTGTTTCTATGGAAATGATAATGTTTCAAAAGGTCTCTAATGCAGTGAAACATATCATTTATGGTCTATATACAGAAATACATGTAAAAACAAATATTACACTGAGTGTGTGTGTGTGTATGCATGTTTGACGCAGATATGCACGTCCCTTTTTTGATGGACAGAAATGTCTTACCTCCCAGTCCTCCTTTTTGTTCTATCGCTAAAGGAATCAATGGCTTTTTGAACTTGGAGAAGTGTGTGTGTGTGTAGGTATGAACACCTGTGAGCTTGGCCCCTCACATATACACATGTATACTGTTTCACTCTGTCACACACAGGAAAGAAAAGAGTCGGATAAGGGTCAGAGGTCAGCATGGAGGAGGTGTGTGTCAGGTGTTAAGTGGAGCAGACGGCTGAGTGTTAAACGCTCTCACCTGCTGTTGGATGCGTATACACACACACACACACACACACACACACACACACACACACACACACACACACACACACAGACACACTTGAAGGTTGAGCACAGTACATATTGTTTCTGAAGATGCTGAAAAGTGCACACAAAGAATACTAGGATGTGTGCGTGTGTGTGTGTGTGTGGTAATGGGATACTGTATGCTTTTAATACAGATGTGTTTGGAATTTGAGATAAGGCTTCACACCTATTAAAGTCTGACCTCCTGCACATACACAAGTATACAGCACAAACGACTGACCCGTCTACGTTCATAGCCGCATCTCGTACCACTTCCTTCAGACAGACAGAAAGACACCCAGGAAAATAAACAGATAAGACAAATATATGCAACCGAAAGATAGACGATTATATACCCAGGTTCACACACAGACAGACACCATGCTGTAATGATGTACAGAGAGCTAGAGAGACAGACACATGCTGATTATAGTAAGTTACCAGTGAATCATTCCATTAACAACTTAGTATTTTTAGTATTTATAGAGCTGAAGACGTGCTAACAGATCTACAGACAGATTCCATTATAGAGGTTTTTCACCACAGTAAATAACAGATAAGTCTAAATCAACACTCTGGAATCAATAATAAACCATCCATCATCTCTGTTAGATACATGAATTGATAAAATACACCAGATGCTGGTGACTGTGTGTGTGTGTTTTGGGTGTCATGTCATGTTGTGTGTGTGTATGTGTTGGCGTGTGATGAGGGCTCCTTAAGTTCTTCAGAACAGGAAGTGTTGAACAGGGTTAATTACAGTGAATTACCTCAAACAGCTGCCTGTCAGTCTGCTCATCTGACAGGGGTCATGACACACAGACCCACACATACTCACACACGCTAACATTCCCTGTCTGTCTTTTTTATTCCCTGCCTATTGAGAAAAGTCAGGGGTCAGGATTAGTAGTTATCGTAATTTATTATTATTAAACATTATATTCATTTATACATTTAGAATTTTTTTTTTTTATTAAATTCATTCTTATTGTTGTTATTTTTAGAAGCGTTTGCACACTACCTGGTTACATTACATAATATTAAAATAATTAAATTACACTTTGTACTCCATAGAGTGAAAATTATCACACCAAAAGGAACTATTTGTGATAGTTGCGAGATCAATTATACCAGTGTTGTTTCATGCTTGATTCTGATTAGTCAGAAAGTGTTAAAGTGGAAAGCTTTCCTGAAATGTGATGAATCAAACTTTGAAATTCTTTTAGGAAATCATGAGCAGAGTCCTCCAGGCTAAAGATGGACCATTCAGCTTGCTATCAGTGCACAGTTCAAAAGCCAGCATCCATGATGGTATGGGGGTGCATTAGTGCACATGGCATGGGTAGCTTGCACATTTGAGAAGGCACCATTAATGCTGAACAATATATACAGGTTTTGGAGCAACATAAGCTGCCATCCAGATATTTTTTCAGGGAAAGTCTTGCTTATTTCAGCAGGACAATGGCATGGTAATGGTTTTACAGCATGGCTGTGTTGTAGAAGAGTTCAGGTGCTAAACTGACCTGTCTGCAGTCCAGACCTGTGGTGATGTTTTCAAATTTAGATAATCAAATTTAGCATTTTTGGATGGCGTCTCCAGTATCAGAGGTGAAGCTGTAGTTTTTTAACTTCAGGGTGGAGGCGTCAGGGTTCTTTCATCAAGTCATTCTTAAATAAATAAAAAAACTAGTTGGCCAACTGTTGTGGTGTAAGAGGAATAAAACACTTTGAGACGTGCTTTAATTGGAAACAAATAACCATGGTTTGTGTTGGGCCACATTACTCCACACCATCTGTGATTATTTTCAGGTTTTCATCCCACCAGTACGTCTCCAAATCAGTTGCAGCCTTCTTTACATAGTGGAAGTTTCAGATCCAAAAGATGATTAAACCTGATATTTTTGTCGTTTAAAATTGATGGTTGTGTCAATGATGTGAGGTACTGCAGGATAACTTGTCATTTCTACTTAATGCAATGAAGGGGTGTATCGCAATGCCGCTATATGTATCTGTATCTGTTTAGTGTTCCAAATATCGTCTGGATTTAAACCCAAAGTGGGTGTGGCCTATACAGGAATTTTATTAAATAAGAAGCATATCTCTATACCCCCAGCAGTAAAAATGCCAGCATACAATATTAGTTACCAAAATATAAACAAATGAAAGTAAAATAAAAAAACAATCTTCCTCTTGTATGATTTCGTGTTGCTTTCCACGGGATCCCAGTCCCGATGTACACCTCTAATCTTAATCCCATGTTCTGTGAAAAAAAAAAAAATGAACGGTGCTTGTTTTATTCAAACCTGTATTTTTATTTGTATAGAACACATTACCTATTCATCCTGAGTAATATATTCATAGTTGGTTATATATACCTAGGATTTGTGTATACAATATATAGTACAGTATATATAGTATATTTGTGACTTAGAAATAGTTTCCCTAGTCCCTATTCTTGAACTTGAGACCCATTAGTATTATGTAGCACACCAATCTAGGGAGCAGAATGGTAATGGATTTGGTCTACGACATAACCAACATACACATTATTCCAAACCACGAGTCCACTATGGATGTGTACAAAACAACACGTTGTCTACAAAAAAGACCACAAAAGAAAATTGTCCCAAACGTCTTGTCTACATCAGCTCCTGTATATCGACACCCTGCTCATTATATAATGCACTGTAAAGTAAAGAGGGTGGGTGGAATGATAGCGTCTTACTCCCTCTGCTGAATGTTTCTGCAAAAACCTGTGTGTGTACATGTGCAAGTCTGGAATGAATAGTGCCCTTGGTAGTGCGTTTTCTGAGTGTGTTGTGATCGTTTAGCCGAAGTGTGTGATCTTCAGACTTTGAAATTGTGACGGCTGCCAATGCCGACCTCCAGTTGAAGGGTCGTGACCTCTCTTAGCTCAGCCATTGGCAGGTGCTTGTTAGACATGATTACATTAAAGGAGCTGCACGTGAAGACACCACTTGCGCACACACACTGAGCGCAGCCTGGAAAAATCGGAGCTGACGGACAGCTGGAATACCTGTCCCTCTCTCTCGCTGCGTTTTTCGACATTAGGGTAATTTCATATAATTGTTTGAAACAGGGCCACTTTTCCTAATTCTAATATGTATCCTTGACAACAGGGTCAACCAGATGGTGGAGGAAAGAGGGGGCCAGTGAGATGGAGAGGCACAGTGAGAGAATGAGACAAGGTGTAAGACAGGGAAAAACAGACAGAGAATATTAGATAGTGAATATTATTATTTTTTAAATCCATATTGTATTTTACCATTTAAGACAGGCTTTAGATAGTTGAATAATCAAAGAATACTTATCGTCAAAACTGAACCCTGATCCATACATGTACAGCCTGACATATATGGTGTTCCTGAATTTACTCAGATTTATATACATATATATATATACACATACACAAATGAACATTTACTATTTTAAATATTAAATATTTAATCAGTTACAACTTACACACATGTATGCTATGTACAACCTTTGCGTACTATGCAATATATACATAAATTAGTAATTAGTATGAGAAAGTAATTAGTATCCATGTCCCTTTCTAAAAAAAAAAAGCAGAAAAAGTTATATGTTAATATATACCCCGTATTTCCAGTAGAGCTACCACAAGTGTTGCTAATAAAAGACTTTGAGTTTCGAGTGCCAATACTTAGTCACTCCTTTTCTGAAGCTGCATCTCAAGTGGTGTTTGAGAACATTGTGCACTGTGTACATGCTACAGCTGCATTGTGCTATGCCAATATTAGTCATTTCCGGCCAATTTGAGGATCACTGATTTTATGTTCATCATCAGTGGTTGAAAATATATAATCGAGCTAAATGTCAGATAAATGAAAGCATTATTTTATTGTATTATATTTATTTTATTATTCTGTAATTTATGACATACATGTCCATATTATTATTAATATTATTATTATTATTATTATTATTATTATTAAGAATAAAATAGCCAGTGCTTGTGTGGATATTAAATTTTTTCCTATTTGTAGCCTAATAGTGAAAATGCTACACAGTGAAGATAATTTCACACAGATTGAAAATTGCAATAAGTACATTCCCTCATATCTTCTACATCTATTGACTGTAATAATATAGTATCACTGCTAATCTTAATAATACTATTAACGCTTAATACGCACACACGATAATACTAATAATAATAATAATAATAATAATAATAATAATAATAATAATGCCACAGAATTGGTGAAGTTTAATTTTCATATCACCACTACAGCACAGTTTAAATGGGTAATTGCAGCTGAAAGATCATATGGTGCATATTATAACACACACACACACCGCAGGTCCAACTCTAATAATGGTTCCGGGAAATAGAGCGACAGGAATGTCGACCACATGTTTAAAAATAAAAAGTAGTCGAAAAGTCTCAGTAGGAGAACTGTCTAACTTGATCTGTCTCTCCATCTGTCTCTCTCTCTCTCACTCTCTCTACATCTTTCACTCTCTCTTCTCACACACACACATTTTTTTTCACTTCTGTCTCTTGCCCTGTCCCCCACTGTACCACTTTTTCACTCTGTCTACATTTACCTTCCTTGCTTTCTCGCTTTTTTTTCTTTTGCTCCTCATTCAGTGTCATCTCTTAGTCTCATTCATGATATTTTTCTCTTTGTTTATCTTTATCTATCTCTCACTCTCTCTCTCTCTCTCTCTGTCTCACTCTTAGTCAGTCTCTCTCTCTCTCTCTCTCTCTTTCAGGCTGCAGCTATATTTATTCAGTTGAAGTGGTGTGTGTGTAATTTATTTAAAATCTATTCCAGTTAATAAAGAGCTCATTCAGTCAGGGTGCTGCGGCCGGCGCACTTTCAAACAACTCTTTAAGAGCTCTCTCTCTCTCACTCTCTCTCTCTCTCACACACACACACACACACACACACACACGCTCTGAGGCCAGTCATTAGCTGTGATGCTCTTTATGAGAGCAGTGAGGACTCGGTGTGTGTTTGGTGTGTAAGGCGTGTTTGTGTGTTGTGTTTGCTCCCACTACTAAGAGCTGCTTCTGTTCTTGCAGTTATTAAACACTAATAAACGATAATGATATTTCTCCAACCACACTCCATGTCTCGTCACTAATACACTTCCAGTACAGTGTGTTCTTATTGACTGAAAGCAGTAGGGACGATTACACACCACACATACAGTGGACTCCAGAATTATTGGCACTCGTCAGATGAATGAGCAAAAAAAATGACTATTTGTGAGTATTTATATATACTGTGTATTTTTTTTAATTGATTGATAGGTTCCTTTTTGGTGTATAGAGTTGTTATTAGATGTTACATGTTAATATATTCCCGGTATTTCCAGTGGAACTACCACAAGTTTTGGGACAATTCATCCAAGGGCAAAGTTTTATAGAGTGTAGTTTTTTTTCTTCTCCAAAGCTTTCAGTACTGTGGATGCTAATATCTTATTGTATCGCCTGAATATTATTGGATTAACTTCCAAGTACATTCATGAATGGGTAGCGTATATTAATAATGTTGGCAACAATGTCTTAAATGATCAGGCATCTCAGATCAGCTTAAACAACATAACAAATTCAAATCTCAAAAATAGTTCTAAATGCTAAAAAACAAAATGCAAGCGATTTAGCGATTTTTCTCAAATCCACCCATTCAGATCAACACTACTAGTCTCATCATATACCTGTTTTGTTTTGTTGACGAGAATCCTTGTTTCAATCTTTTCACTTTGAACGAATATTAACAAAAAACGTAAGTTAAAATTGGGTTTTTAATTTAGGAACAGTGATTATTTTTGCCAAACGTGCTCACAAACATCATCTTCATATTGTGGTTATACTTTGTACATGCAGGCTTCAGGAACAGAAAAAAGAAAATCGGTAAATCCTGTTCATAATTCTGCTTTAAGGTTCATAACAAAAAGGCCAGAATGTGATAGAACTATTACTAAAATCTTACTCACTAATACTCTTTTAAAAGTATTCAAGTACATTTTATGGTACAAGTTTCTAACTGGTGGAATTAACTTAAAGTTATGCTTACATGTGAAAAGTAGCTTTTATTACATAACTGAAACTGTTAGAAAATGCATTTTGCAGTATTCAATCTCTGTAATACTTAGCGTTTTTACTTGCAATCATGTTAGCTACTAGAATTGATGCTAGTCTAAGCTGGCCTTATAGAGAGGCAACTCATTTTACACAAGTCTTTGCTTGCTCCAGCATATTGAAATGTTTTACTGAGGTAGGGCCAGGGGCGCGACGGATGATACTGATGACAAATTGGGATAATTGGTTTTCTACATTGATGAACTTGATTGGGTGCTAAATTGAAATGACTGGATGCTAAACTGAGCCAATTTGATTAATATATAGCATACAATGCTTTGGCTGGATGAGAGAAGAAAAGACCTTTGAGATTTTTTAAGAGTACTATAAAATTCTAAATACAAATATAAGGAGTACATTTCTTTTTCTTGGAAAGTAGAGTACAAGTATTGAATTTCAATAACACTCAAGAGAAAATTTCAAATACACCAAATAGTTTTTAATCCCTGGCAAATGACTGATTGACTTCCAGTATTAGTGTAAAGATGTATGTAAGGCAATTCTTGCTCAACTTCCTTGTGTCGCTCTGTATAGTTGCAAACAAAAAGCATGACTTAGCATTACATTCGTATGATTATATTTACTATGATGCTCATTTAATGACTTATAGAAACATCTGAAATTCATGGAATGATCAGATTTTATGTTATTTAAGAAGGAACTGTAAAGAATCAGTATGAATTATTGGTTTGTATTTGTTTTGCAGTGCTGCTATAAGTGTTGTCTGTCCAGTCCTTGGTCTTCATATTGTTAATATTACACAATTAATATTTTGAGAAAACCTCAAACAGAGAGACTCTGTATGAAGCCTTGTAATGCCTCTGAGGAGCGTGGACCGCAGAACGTTGAGCTCCTGTATAATTTTAGGTTTTCACATGTGGACAGCCCTCTTGAATTTGGACTACAATTTTCAATATGGTTCAAATTTGGAGACAAAATCCAACGAAAAACATTGATCTTGTGTCCCACTAGTAGTCCTGTTTTAGTTCAAATGCTTGTTTGAGGGCCAAAATTCATTCATCTTCAGTAACCAGTTACATCTTCATTCATTCATTCATCTTCCTCACAAAAACATGGTAGGCTAAATTAGATCTAGGTGAATGTATGTGTGTGTTGCCTTGCAATGAACTGGTGTCCCGTCCACAGTGTATTCCCACATCATGCCCAGTGTTCCTGGGATTGGTTTTGGATCCACCGTAACCCTGACCTAGATACTGAAGGTTAATGAATGAAAAATCAACGGAAGCCCATGTCATCAAATACATGAGGTTGCATTTGACAGAATGATAAAAACAAAAATCCCTATAAGCTCCTTGTGTATGCTTTGATTGTAGAGATGTTGTAATATTTATATTTACTATGTTGTAAATAGTAGGCATGTTCACGGTGCACGGATGACGCTTTTAATAGTGTTTACGTGATGGAATGATGAACCAAATCCATTACTTAACATCACCTTTTCCACAGATTAGTGTAGAACTTAATGTGCAAAAAGGAATAGGGATTGTTTTTTTGGCTTGTAATGATGTGAAGAACATTGAACAGAACAGAAGTCAATGGAAACACATTCACATCAAACCACCTCTCTCCCTTACACGCACACACACACACACGTGGGTAATTTCAACATGACGTCTGACTTAAGGAAAGTTTGAATGTCTCTTAGGGGGTTCTGAGAGATCGGCTTTGTCCGCGTTCGCTCCGGTAGGACAGTGTTACCACGGTTACAGGAGGAGAGGGGGTGCGCTTTTGATTGACAGGTTGGCGTCCGGCCTCTCAGTCATAAACAGGAAGTCCAGAGCTTAACCTTGGCCAGCCGGAGAAGGACTGCTTCATATGTCAACCTTATGGTATGCCGTCTTTCTCTCTCTCTCTCTCTCACACACACACACAAAGCAGTGTTATTTAGAAACACACTCTGAATCAGTGTGGATGGTGAACTGGTCAACAATATTATCTATAACATAGGCAGCGAATGCTGGTATTTTCCTTCTCTACAGGTGTGTGTGTGTATGTTTTTATATTCTGGTGGGGATCAAACACATCTGCAAAAAAAAGTGATATATGACAGCATGAAAACAGATTAGAAAAAACAAAAAGGTTTTCTTTTGGTTACTGAGATTAAGGTCAGGGTTAGATTTAAGTGTAGGCGTAGCATTAAGTAACTGCAATTAATACTTATATTTTCTTCAGTATCCAGTCTCAGATTGTTTACAGAAGCAGTTACTCAAGACTGAAAGTTACTGTACGTCTAGCTTTTTCTTAGTTAATTCATTCAATAGACAGTTTCAGTGTCAATTGCATGGCAAACTTATATAGTGTTTTACAAGTGCCTGATTGGAGCAATAACGATTAGCCTTTTCCAGTTCAATGCAGATGTTTTTCCAATAAAAGTCATTAACATTTCTCCGTTCATTTATGTCTCCTGGTTGCAGATTAGGGATGTAACCCAATATGAATACATTATTCAGAATTTTAAAAAAAAAAGCTTGATATAAACATTATAGTACAAATAAAGGGCACATTTGTTATACAGAATATGAACACTGGATGCGCATTATGTAGTAAGGGGATGGTCAGTAGCTGAAGTAAGACTACTATCAGCTAAATATCTTTGCCAGGTACAAATGTAGATAATAACTGCGTGAGCCCTCCCATGCACATCTCTAGTGATGTATTTGAGGTACTGGCAGAACCAGAATTCACAGACCCTGCTGGCATTGTGCCAATGTCTCCACAAGTGTTTGTGTCCACATCACCTTTCCAGTTTGGGCCATACCCCCCACAGGTTCAGGATATAGATAAAGATATGGATATTTGGAACATTAAGCAAATACAAATACAAATAAAGAGTCACCGTGTTACGCTGATATGTAATTTGAGTACTAGATGACTGTGCACAAAGCAATGTAACTACTTCATATAAAAGTGTGCAATTGAAATGCGTTACTATTAACTGTATTGTGATTAACTCTGGCTTCCATTGTCGTAAAAGTCCTGGTTATTGTGTTGTATATCTTCATAGACGTGAATAAAAGAGATGGATGCATGACACGACCAGGGTTGCCAGATCTGTTCAGGAAATTAATCTTAATTGACGATCAGTATTCAGAAACTTAGTTTCCCTAAAAAGGATTTTTTCCTTTTTATCCAAAAATGGTCTCGTATTTTATATTTAATAAAAATCTATGAGAACACATATATAAAAAAACAGTTCAAAAGTTTCCCCATTCTGCAGGAAAACCCTGCCATTACTAATTTCTTGAAATGTTAGCACATCAAAAGGAATATTTTGCACCAACTTACCACTTTTTCTGCAAATTGTACCTCAAATTAATATGTATGACCACATGACATTTTTCAAATGATCAGTGTGAGTGTGCCTGTGCCCACAATAGACTCACATTCTTGTTCTTGACTGGCAGGAATGGAACCCAATGTGGTCTTCTGCTGTTGTAGTCCATCCACCTCAGGGGTTTAATGTGTTGTATGTTTCTGAGATACTTTTATATTCACCACAGATGTAAAGAGTGATTTGATTTACCATAGCCTTCTTGTCACCTTGAAGCAGGTTGGCCATTATCCTACCTCTATGGTCAACAAGGCATTTCCACCCACAGAACTACTACTCACTGGATGTTTTTTGGGTTTTTTTAGCACCATTTTTTATAAATTCTAGAAACTGTTGTCTATGATAATCCCAGGATATTCAAACCAGCCTGTCTGGCACCAACAACCATGCCATGGTCAAAGCCACTGATGTCACATTTTTCTTCTTTCTGATGTCTGGGGTGAACATTAAATGAAGCTTTTGACCAGTAGCTGCATGATTGTATATACTGAGCTGCTTAATTTTATGTAAACTGGAAATACATAATTTATTTATATATATATCAAATTTTAAATTAAATTTAAAAACTGCAAATTTTTGTAAAAAGGTAGATTTATTTAAACAGCTAGAGGAGCCGAAAGGTTTTATTTAGTAGGTTTAGGTTTACGCATAGCATTAATTAGCTGTATTACTAATTATGTCAGTAGAAGGTCCTTGGAAGGATAGTAAGACAGACATGTGTGTGTGCGTGTGTAATTTGGTTGGTTAGTGCCTTCTGGGATTAGATGGGTCGTATGCAGGTCTGTGTTCTCTTCATGAATGATTATTTAAGTTTCCTGTATTACAAACCAGCACGTGTCTACTGAACAAAGACATACAGAACTCAGAGAAAGAGAGAGAGCGAGACAGAGAATGAGAGAGAAAAATGAATATAAAGAGAGAGATGCTTTGTTGAGATGTGATTAGGCGTAAAGGGTGTTGGAGGTCGCGACCCTGGCGTTGTCACTAGCATGCGGCCCACCCAGCATGCTCGTGTGTGCGTGTGTAGGGTTTCAGCAGCGCAGCGGGGCGACGGCTCTAACAGCAGCACTCACACTGATGCTCTCCAGCTATAAAAGCAATGACACACACACACACACACACACACACACACTTACTCGTCTATTCGTCTCACTTCTTTCTCTGTGCCTGTACAAGTTCAGAGACTGTACCTGGCAGATTTCCCATAATTCCTCAGTCCATTTTGTGCCACTGGAGTGAGGAATGATGGGAAATGTGCTCAGTTTGACGTTTGTGCCATTGAGGAAACGAGAGAGCAGGAAAATAAACGTTAGCTGTTATGTGTCAGTGCAGATATGTTTCAGTTTGCTTATGTTTGAACCGGTTAGGCCACACACCTACAGCAGCTCACTCTTATATTCTTAGCATAGACTCACAGCTTAATCTTGCTATCCTATTTGGTTCATAGTTTTGTCCTTGTCCCCATCAAATTTTTTAAATCACCTGCAGATTTAAATAAAATAAAATAAAAAAAACCTAAAAGAGCCGGAGGTGTATAGTGTAGTGTGTGCATGCAGTCATGTTTGCAAATTTTTTTTATTATTATTATTTGTAGAGTTTCCAGGTCCTTGATTTCCTGGGCAGTGCTTCAAATGCCACCCTACTCCCGATTCCCTAATCTGTGAATAATGTCCACAGTGCATGGACAAACTGCAGCAAACATATTATGTCCTCTCAAGGTTTAGATGGTTTTATAATGGTCTTGCAAAGTTTAAGCAAATTTACAAGAACTCAGAAAAAAAGAAAATTTGTTTTCAGCGAGTAATGTTATGTGAAACTGTGTGAGATCTGAGCCTATACGTATTTGCTCTTTACAGCCCTCTGTCATTTGTATGTGTTTGTATTACTTGCAGCTGAGAGATACTGGCCAGGATGAGCAATGGCCCATTTAACGAGGAATGAATTCTCTTTTCCACTCCGACTTCGTCCACCTACTTCCTGGGAATGCAAATGCAACAAACAGTTCAGGGAACACATTAAAGCCATTTTTAGATGAGCTTTGGATGATGCACTTCTAAAAGCTCTGAGGAATGTTTGAAGAGATCTTTTTACAGTTCTCACCACTGGCCAAATGATTATTTGAATTATACAAGCTGGCCTTTTTGCTTAGTATAGTGCAGAGCCTCATGATGTGACAGCTGCATCTATGTATGTCATGCCAACACCAGGATCAGGCTCGGACTTTGCTTCTTTCGTGGTGACGCTCTGAACCAAGTAGAACAATGCCCTACACGTCCCTCACCATTCATCACAGTGAGTCAGCCCAAGTGAGTTCCTCTAGTTTCTCTTTCTTATCTCTACAAGCATTTTCCATTCCTGTTCAGATAACTCAGTAGGTCTCTCAACTCAGCATTGCAGCACTGATAGACTCTTGTACCTTGAGCCATCAGTGTAGGTCCGATAGGAGGAGCAAACATAACCCATTGTACCAATACTCTCACACTCCTTTCCATCACAAAACCATCTCATTTTCAGTAGCTGTCACCAACAATTATCCAATCATCCTTGGCTTTCCCAGTATACAGGCCCATAATCCCCATACCTTCTGGACCAGAAGGGAGATCATCAACTGGTCGCCACAATGCCTGGACATGTGCCTTCATGTACTCCAAGTTCTGACCTCAAACTGAATTGAAAAGTCCTGATTCCCTTTCAAAGTGGAAATTCCCCCAGAATTTCAGAAGTTCACCGAGATGTAAGTAAGGTCAATTAGGTCAATGCCAGTGGTCTGCCCAGTATTTTCGTAAGCTTAGAATGAGCCCTTCATATCTACATAGGGCTCAGGTCAATTTCTATGGAGCCGGCATGTTGCGCCGCTACAGGAGCTCAGAACTGAACAAACAATTTAAATTTAAAAAACAAACAAAAAAATTTAATTCAATTTTATTTGTAAAGAGCTTTTAACATTAGACATTGTCAAAAAGCAGCTTCACAGAAGTATATAAATTCTGAATATAAACTTATGAATCTATACATTTATCTATAGATAGTATGTGGCAATGGCAAAGGGGGCAAGGAAAAACTCCCTGAGATGACAAAAGGAAGAAACCTTGAGAGGAACCAGACTCAAAAGGGAACCCATCCTCATTTGGGTCGCATTTACAACTAACACGCTTTAATAATATGGTCACGTTTTGAGTGTAAGACTGTTCGTGGTGATTTGAGTCCTATGCCATTGTAGCAGAACCGCACTTGTCAACAGCAGTCCAACACCATCTTCACAATTCTAGGTGCATGTTGAGGCAGTCAGTTCATATGGTGCCATCCTCAACAGGAGCAACTGGTTTCCAAGTGATGACTCCAACCAGGAGTAGGACACCGGGATGGATCAGGCAGGCCTGGAAAGCAGAAGAGGTCAGGATCACTGGAGTCTCAGGAGTAGCATGTGCAGCTTGACAGACAGAGAGAAGAGAAAAAGCAGATTTCTAGTTATGCTCATTGACACCTAACAGTAAGGAACAGAGTATATCGTGTGTTGAGTGCAAGCAGCAACTCCAGCAAGGCTAGCTATGACAGCTTAACTAGAAGGAAGAGCCAAAAGGTAAGGTGAGGTAAGGAGAGGTCACACAGATGGGCTACAACAGCCACAAGAAGACAAAGTCATGTTCCACTTCTGTCAGCCAAGAACAGAAAGCTGAGGCTGCAGTGAGCACAGGCTTACCAAAACTGGACAGTTGAAGACTGGAAAATCATACCTTGGTCTGATGAATCTGGATTTCTCCTGAAGCACATAGATGGTAGGGTCAGAATTTGGTACCAATAGCATGACTCCATGAACCCAACCTGCCTTGTGTCAACAGTCCAGGCTGGTGGAGGTGGTGTAATGGTGTGGGGAATGTTTCTTGCCACGCTTTGGGCCGTTAATACCAATCAGTCATAGCTTAAATGCCACAGCCTATTTGAGTATTGTTGCTGAACATCTGTATCCGTTCACCTCTGCAATTTACCATCTTTTAATGGCTACTTTCAGCATGATAATGCACCATGTCACAAAGGACAAGTCATCTCAACTGGTTTCATGAACATGACAATGAGTTCAGCGTTCTTCAGTGGCCTTCACAGTCACTGGATCTGAATCTAATAGAACACCTTTGGGATGTGGTAGAACAGGAGATTCACTGCATGAAAGTGCACCTGAAAATCTGCACAAATTGTGGGATGCAATCATGTCAATATGGACCAGAATCTTGAACGAATGTTTACAACATATTGTGCACCCAGCATTAGTACAGTGTTCCTACTAAAGTGCTCAGTGAATAAGATTAATAAGATTACAACTTTGACATGATTTAATGTTTTATAGATATTTATGGTGCTCATGTGTTATTGTAACAAAATAAGCTTAAAGTTAGTTCAAATCATGTACAGCTTTTATTGTTTAATCATTTTTAGGATTTCAATATATAGTAAGATGAGTGGAAAGCGGAAAAGTGAAGAGATTGGATGGATGTTTGAATGCATACAGGAATCGGCCCCACAACGATGGGTAAAAGATGCACTGATGGATTTGATGAGCATTAAATGGTGTTTTATGAAACATCTTAAGTTGGTGAATAAGATCGACTGGGAAATACAGACTGTGATTTAAGTGTACTACTGAGTATGCAGGGTACTGTGTTCATATTTTAAAGATTGATTTAGGTGTTTATTATTTAAATTCTGTTTTATGCTTCTACTACAGAAAATAAGTGGTAAATCATTACTATTGACTGTTACTTCCCTTTTCCCTTGTTTTCATTTACTATTAGGATTATTACATAATCTGTTTGTACTGAATTTTAGAACATACTGGTTAAGAAATGAATGATAGAATATTTTCAATTCTATTTGGCCAATTAGGAAATAATTCAGACTTTTGTTACACAAACAAATATGAAACATGTACGCATTCATATGTGAAACTTTCATACACACATCCATACTACTGAAAACTCACACATATACATGCAAAATGCTCATGTAGACAAATGTGAAAAACACATTCACACACACATATGAAATGCTCATACAGATACATGTGAAACTGTATTTAAATGGCTTTGTATGCAAATAGGCTGGGCTTGGGTAGCTTGTTCCTCTGAAGTTTCTCATAATTGTTTGGTATCATGTGAAGAAGAATCTGGTTAAAGGTCATCAGTGCAATTATGGGGCCATTTTGATGCACCATTTTCAAGTAAATAAAAAAAAGCTATGTTTCTGTAGCTTCAGTACGTTTCAGAAATTTCAGAAGCCTAAACCAATCAAAACACGCGTTCCAATTTCCTAAACATGTCATTAAAAGTCTTGTCTTTTTGTCAGTGTTGACAAAAGCCATGCTTCCTCAAATATAATATTTGTATAACCTTTTTTTGTTTCACATGTAAATAGTCAACATATTGAAGATTTTAGGAATACATCTTGTGTTGGGTATTTTCTTAGGTATTACAAGAAAGCTTACACTCGGATATTTGAATTCACCCTAAATAAATTTCCCTCCTCAGAGTGGTATGGGGTTAGTAAGTGATTTTTAAAGACTACTATAGAAACTATAAATTGACTGCCATGATGTGCAAGTTTTCAATGATAAGATCTATTAATGAAAAATTGTAATCTTCAAGGGCTCTATTCCTCAAGACTTTTTTTAGAGATGCAACTATTGTATTTTAATGTAATTACTTTCTCATTGTAATGTATCTGCCTGTAACAAGGATTCAAATTTCATCCTAGAGTTTGATGGATTTTCTGTGAAAATAAATCAATACAGTGGCAAGAAAAAGTATGTGAACCTTTTGGACGGTCATGGTTTTCTGCCTTAATTTGTCGTAAAATGTGATCTGATCTTCATCTAAATCAAGCATATTGACAAATATAATGTGCCTAAATTAATAACACAAAAATCTGATGGTGAAAAAAAAGACTATTTCATGTCTTTATTGAGAAAAAACAAATGCATAGTGCTAGTGGAAAAGTAAGTGAACCCTTGGAATTAATACCTGGTTGACTCCCTCCCTTGCAGCAATAACCTCAACCAGGTGCTTCCTGTGGCTGTGGATCAGACCTGCACAGGTACTCATGTGTATGGCTCTCTTCAGGTCATTCCATAGCATCTCTATTGGGTTGAGGTCTGGACTCTGACGTGGCTACTCCAAAAGGTGGATTTTGTTTTTCTGAAGCCATTCTGTTGTGGACTTGCTTTTGGGTCATTGTCCTGTTGCATCACCCAACTTCTACAGCGTTTCAGCTGACGTACAAACATTCTCACATTATCCTGAAGAATCTTTTGATACACTTGGGCATTCATCTTCCGCTCAATGATTGAAAGCTGGCCAGGCCCTGATGCAGCAAAGCAAGCCCAAATCATGATGTTTCCTCCACCATACTTTAATTGGGATGATGTTTACATGGTGATATGCAGTGGCCTTTTTACGCCAGACGCATTGCTGCATGTTCTTTCCACATAGTTCTGTCTTAGTTTCATCAGTCCACAAAACATTTTGCCAATACCGCTTGTTCAATGTTTTACATACTGTAGACTCATGAACACAGATGTTAGCCTGTTCCAATGATGCCTTCAATTCTTTGGCTGTCACTCGGGGTTGTCTCTTTACCTCATTGATGAGTCTTAATTGTGCTCATGGGGTTGAGTACTTCTTGGGAGAGTAGCCACAGTCACAAAGTGTCTCCATTTGTATATCACTTGTCTAACTGTAGACTGGTGGATTTCTAAAGTCTTTGAAATCACTTTGTAACCCTTTCCAGCTTTATGTAAATCAACAATTCTTGATCGTAGATCCTCTGAAAGC
>JAQMYM010000008.1:16105754-16113254 GCA_030014255.1 Parauchenoglanis ngamensis | reverse complement strand
CTAATGAGAAGCTAGGCTTTTTGCATTCCCCCTAGGCTTGCCCCATCATTTTCAGGGCTTGAGCCTCATCGATGTCAGAAGCCAAAAAATGATTGCTCTGATTCAAAAAGTTTGAAAAATTACACTCCACAGTTCAAAATAAGGGATTTTATACAACTTATTACCTTGTTCAGAAGAAGGAAGGACGTTTCCAAAGATTTGAGAAGGTTGACCCAGTTGCTAATCATCCTCCCTTTACGTATGCTAAAGCTGCCAAATGTAATTGAAGTCATGCAGCTTCACATGCTTCACAGCTTCACATCAAGGCATCTGCAAGATGCCTGCTTTCATGACCCCATTGCACCAGAACATAAATGCTTTTCTATGTTTGCCTTCAAATGATAGATGCTCCTTTTCTAAAGTCCTGACTTTCAGTCTCTACCTAGCCATAGATGTTGTCAAGATGTATGCAAGTGGCCTTGTCTCCCCTAATGGCCAGTGGTGTTGTGCCATGGGGTACCATGGTTATCCTGGAGTAAGGTTCAGAACACATCAACCAGCTGAAATTAAGGGAAGTTAATCTGGCACTCAAGATCTTCATACTGGTTATGACAGCTTGCCATGTGTTGTTCCACTGGGTAACGTTGTGATGGTCAGCTATATGAACCATCAGGGCAAGAGTATCTCCTCAAATGGGTTAGGGCCCATCCACAGCTAGCTTCACTGACAGCAACTCATCTGCAGGGGCAGGACAATGGTTCAGTGCATGCACAGTCAGGACAGTGTATATGTCCAGGGTAGTGGCACCTTCAACCAGAAGTGGTAGCCCATATCTGGGAAAGGTTTGATGGCATGAAGGTGGATCTTTTTGCCAATGTCAAGTCAACATAATGCCAGTTGTGCTTAGCAGAGTTGGACAGCCTGTTAAGACAGGGCACCCTGGCCTCACCACTTATAATACACCTTTCCCCCTCTACCTCTGATTCTTCCAAAGCTAAACAGAATTCAGCATTTACACACTTGTGGACAGCAAGATCTTAGTTTCCATTATTCACTTGCTAGTGGCCAAAACACAGTGGCTGGTTTCCTAAACAGATCCGTTGTTCCAAACGGACATTGAAATTTGGCATCTTAGTCCCACAGAGTGAATCATAAACTGAACACTGAAACCTAACAGTTGCACAGAGGCCACATAGGGGGTTAAGGTGGAAGCTGTTCCGAAAAGGGTGAACCCTCATCAGCTGGACCCACTGCTCCTAATTCCCAAGACAGACAGCAAGTTCCCATCAAGGCTAAAAGTGTATGTGGCAGCTATTACAATGCACCACAGCATATCAGCCAACTTTTTGATTCAGTCAAATGATTTTCAAATGAAATGATACTAATGATTTTAGTAAAGGTAAGCCTGCAAAGTATTCTTTATTCTGCCTGCTGTGCATCCTAACCTTCCAGGGTAGTCCTAAAGTGAGTCTGATTATCCAGGGTTCCTTATTATCCAGAACCAGTGCCAGCTTATCCAGAAGATTGTGAAGGTGTACATCACTATGTGACTTTGTTGATAAGTTTTGGCATGCACAAAGAGATAACTAGGTGATTCTCACCATCCCTGGAAGTTAGCTAGGGTTCAGAGATCCACAGTCATGCAATATGAAGAGATTGCAAAGTGGTTTGGTAAGAGTGCTTATATCAGGAGCATGGTTAGTAGCGTTGTGACTGGTAGAAGGCTAATGGCTGGACGAATGAACCGGGAGCTAGAGTATGGACTGGAACCGATGAAGTTCTGGGTATGATTGTTTGTTACGTTATTGGTAAGTGCAAAATCATCTTCTTTGAAGAATTTCCCTTAGCCAGAGTACTTTAAAGGAACAGCTTTATATTTAACTGATATACAGTTAAAATTATTTATGACCATAGTTGAATTTTTTGGCTGGAGTTGTAGACAATTTACAACGTTTTTTGTAACTATAAACAATATCTGTAGTATAAACTAATTGGAACATAGCTAGTGTTTTTTTGTCTGAAATGGAAAAGCACATTAAAATGAACAGGCTAATCATCCTTGGCTGAACTGTGAAAGTACACACTGGCCTTCAGTCTTTAAAATAGGAACAACTATGAGAGGAGTGTATGTGTGTGTGGTTTTTGAACCAACCAGTGACATTCAACAGATTTCTCTATTTCAGCCCGACTCTAGCTGTGCAAGAGTTTTTCTTGGAGAGAGATAAAGTGCATGTTGACGCTGTATAAGCGCTCCCTATGCACTTCCTTGTATGTGTGTAGGCAATGGTGAATTTTTTTTTGGAGCGTGTGTTCCTTTTACAGTGTCAAAATGACAAGAGCCTGCTGTAATACCCTGTACTGTGTGTGTGTGTGTGTCTGTGTGTAAGAAAGTGCTGTTTAGGGTGTGAACAGCATAAAGGCTCCCTATATGTTTACTACCCGTGTGTGAGTTTGAAAAGGGTATGTTTCTTTCTCAATGTCAAAATGACAGAAACCTGCTGTAAGTACACGGTTCAGTATTTTGTGTGTTTGTGTGTGTGTAAGTATAAGTGTTTATATTTTTGTACAGTTACGGTACTATTTTACTGCCTGTTGTACTACAACCTATTCCCAGAATCCCATACTTCACTTGTTGTATACTTGTATACTCATATGGCTGATAAAAACACTTGTACCTATTGATGTGTGTGAAAGGACTGTCACACGAATGCTATATCATATAGTTATTAACCTCTAGTCACATTCAGCATTGCCAACTTAAGTCCAAAAATTATTTCCTTATACACAGCACGTGGTGAAAGTTCCTGGTATACAGAGTCAGGTTACACCGCTGCTTAAGACGATTTTCTGGGTGTGACATTCAGATTACTTGCATGCAATTCACCTGTATGTAGTTCACATATCTGAGGTTGCCAGATTTTTCTAGAGGAGCCCCCTTAAAATTGGAGTATAGAAAATGCTGGCTGAAGAAAATCCAAGGTCAGAAATGAGAATAACTCAGACACTGTTTTAGACAGACTCCACCCTGTGTGCATAACTTTCTGAAAAGTAATCAAGTCTGTGTTTATGTCTGAAGTCTGAATACTGGTCTGGGCAATTTCGATTATTCACTTTTCACGTCATTCACGTAAGTGAAATCTGAATATATCCCCTCAAGATGAAATATTCCACTATAGTAGAGCAGCTTAGCATGAGTTTGTATTTCTCATCTTGAGTGTGTGTGTGTGTGCGTGGGCACATTTATTGTGTCTGATTGGCCATTTTATTTTCGCAGGTGTGCCTGTTAACCCCCAAGCCTTTTAACATGGCACTTGTGACCTCTGACCCCTGCACACTGCCAGTGGATGAATGTGTCACTTCAGAAAACATGCACACACACTTACAACATTGACACCTCAGTGTCTTAAACCTTTCATGACCCCAACTTCCTCAACCTCCTCTAACTCTCTCTGTGTACTGGTTTCTAATTCTATGTACACACATACTCGTGTGTGTGTGTGTGTGTGTGTGTGTGTGTGTGTGTGTGTGTGTGTGTGTGTGTGAGATGGTCAGCTGGTCAGGTCCTGCCCATCTAAACTCTCCCTTCATCAATAAACAGATGATCCAGGTGGTCCAGTCAGGAATGGTTATGTATTCTGCTACATCTGTCTTTCTGAATGATGCTTGGTGGTATTTCTGGTGGTTAATTGTCTTTCTACGCTGTCTGTTACTGAAGTTACTGAATTATACTGAATGTTCATGAAGCAGCACACTCTGTTCATGAAAGCTTGCTAGCATCTTCGAGTAGCATCAAAAATGAGAAAGACATTAAGGAAATTTCCATTTCTAGATGTCATATCACAGTGTGAACAACTGTTGTTGCAAAATTCGCATAGTAACCTGATGTGCTCTAACAATCCTTTTGCTCAAAGCAAAAACCATTTTACAAAGACATGTAGGTTTAGTTTGGTTAAAAAAAAAAGAGGTTCTGAAATGCATGTATTAGTAGCTTTGCCAGTATGCCTGGCACACATTTTGAAAAAAAAAAGCACACTTTCTTTTTCCTTTTTGATTTTTCTAACACATAAAAAGAATATGTTTAAAAAAAATCGCAGAGAAGAAGGTACTTCATGCTTGTTAAAACTGTGAAAGTTCTCAGTGTTTCTCAGGAAGTAAAGTGTTTACCAGCATGCGTGTGACAGGAGTCAGCATAGCATGTGCTCTCTCTCTCTCTCTCTCTCTCTCTCTCTCTGTCTGTTATTTTTCGTGTGCACACGTTTATTTATATGCTGCTAACTGAAGCACTTTGCTCAGAATGGATATCGTAGCATGTTACAAAAAAAGTCTTGGTGGCACCAGCGCATTCTCAACTTGCCTGCTCTTTACATACATACGTACATACATACATATATGGACATTCACAATAACACTACTCTCTCCCCCAAAGAATTCCTTTTCTTTTTTAAAAACAGACTAATTAGAGAAAGACAAAAATGACCTTCTGCTCTATATGTCATTCCATGATATTAAAAGCAATGTAATTCCTAAATAAAGAATAAACGTTATAAATAATAATAATAATAATAATAAATCATCATCCTCATCTACCTATTAAACAGTAGACACAATACAGAAATGCTTTTATATCAGCAATATTTTATATCATTTATAATAGAATTATCTTAACTTTACAGTTATAGAAATAATTTATTAAACAGCAACAGAAAAAAGAATGAATTCATTTGTGTATAACAATTAATCTGCTAAATGACATGACATAAATGTAAATGTGCAGTAAAACATCTATCTATGTATTGATCTTTGAATGAATAAAGCAAAAGTAGTATATGGAGTATATGAATATAAAATAAAACAAATGCACATGGCATTTTACATTATACAGGGTGTCCCAAAAGTTTGGATCCATAGGTATTTTCCTTATATGAAAGTTAAGAGGAAATGTAACACCAGTTCTGATACATTAAAACAGGATATACACTTTTTGATCATTTTTGAACGTATACAAAGTCCAAGGCCTTTTTTATATATATATAATGTTGTAATATTTGTATTTAAATAAATAATTGCCTATCCATCCAGACTTTTGGGATGAGCTGTATATAAAATAAAATAAAAAGATATATAATCTTTAATACTATATTAATAATAAAAATATTCATGATTTAATTATAATCTTTCTCCAGCTATTCATCTTCACTAAAAATAGTCAATTAAATTATACATTCTTTGTAGTGTAATGAAATCATTTATTCTATAAGTATATCTATCTGGGGTTTTTTTTGGTTTTGGTTTTTTTTGTCTCAGTCTAAATGATACAGAGTGTAAATCTGATTTGCGTTTCCTGCTTATGTTGTCTCTCCACTTCAGGCTGTTGGAGTGAGCCAAAATCGTACGCAAACACACACGCACACAAACCACTTCCCTCCCTCTCTCCCTCTCTGAGTGAGGGAACACAGACACCCTTTTCCTGCATTTGGATGGTTTCCCGTCACTCTGATAGAAATTCAGAAGTTTGTTAATATTTTTAGCATATATATATATACACATACTCTCTCTCACACACACACAAAGTGGACTGGATAGTTTCATAAGCACAAACACGAACACTTGTGATAAAATATGTTCACTAATTCAAATATAAACACAATCCACATTGCTCTAGTTGGATTTTTTTATTGTTTTTTTTTTATCATATTCATTATAGTAAATATCATATTTATCTCAGCTGTGTGCACCATCAAATATAAATGCAGTATTTAAATTTTATGGTGTTGAATGAGTGGAACAGTTTACTTTGCCTAACCCTATCGCAGGAAGACACATGGCACATCAAACATATGAACAGATTTAATCATTTTTGGTGAACTTATTACGTGCTATAAAAACAGTAGAATCCATGTTTAGTTAAACAAATTGTCAGTGTCACTTTTGTCTATGTTAATTGTGTGTCAGCAATGGTTATGTCAGTACTGTCATATTTTCAGTAATGTGGCTATACCATTACTGTGTGACATGAGTTGCAGGGCATTGGTTCGAGGAATGGAAACTAGAAACGAACCGTTAGCTATGAACAGAAACATTCACTGGAATCTCTTACCTGTAAACAACACTATATTTTTGTTCCATGTAGCCCACTAGCTTATTACATGACTCCAGTTCACGCAATGTATATTAAACGCACATAACATAAAACTGACCTTATAACTGACCTTGTTTGTTCTTGTGTCAGTACCATGTCTTGTGTTACCTGCGTGCCTTGTGTACAAGGGCGTGCCACTACTGTGTTACTAGTGTCTTTTGTTATGACACTCATTTGTGTCCACGTTGTGTGATTCTGCCAATGTTGTTGGTGTCTGTAATGTGCTAATTTGTGACAGTAGTATTTTAGTGCTGTGCAACTGTGCCATTGTTTTTGTGTTTTTGTGGTGCCAGTGTGTCAGAGTGCAACTGTGACGGTTGTTGTGGGATTGCATCAGAAGTGTGTTAATGCACCAAAACTGAGATTGCCAGAACCACTAGGACGCCAGTACTGGGTAACTGGGTCAGTAGTTTGAGTCTGATGTGCATATTATCAGAGATGTTTAATGCTCAACTCATACCACTTATTCAAAAAGACACTGTTATTATTAAGTTACTATATGGAGTTATTAATAAGAAATTATGTTCTGTACAATAGTTGGTTTTACGCATTGGATGGGTGGGCTGTTTGTACGCTCGTGTGTGTGTGTGTGTGTGTGCGCACATCTGTAACACATTATCTCCAATAACAGCTGGCTTAATCTTAAAGCTCTGTCAACTATGTCACCTTACTGGCCATATGTGTGAACTCTCTCCCGCAAATACACCCAAAGTAGCAGCATATGCATCTGAACCTAAGTGTTTGACTCGATTGTTTTTGTCCAGGTTAAACTTGCTTCATGAGATGGCGACAGCAGTGATCTACTGCCACCTATTGGTCACACGAAGTCTCATGCCAAACGCATAGAGACTTTTGTATACAAGACCACAAGAGCTCATTAATATTATGTAGATTATTTTGTATTATTATAAAATATCATTATCATTTACTCTGAATTTACTCCTGCTCTGCAGAGAATATTAATATACAGATGAGTAAAGAGATAGTGATGAGACAGGTACACAAATAAGAGAATGGGAGAGATAATATGCGCTTTCTTCTAATCTAATTTCCTATACAACATATTATTGTATTACTATATTTTACACAAACACACACATATATACACTACCAGTCAAAAGTTTGGACACACCTTCTAATTCAATGTTTTTTTTCTTAATTTTTATTACACTTCATGTCTTAAAGTAATGATGGACTGTTGTTTCTCTTTACTCAGTTGAGCGCTTGTTGACATAATATGGATTACTCCAGTTGTTCAATAGGGCTGTTATAAAAAAATACTGTATTTTTATCATTTACCATTTCCTATTTACTGTATGTCTCAAATGCATTAAGAAGGCAAGAAATGCCACTAATAAGCTTTTAACGAGGCGCACCTGTTC
>JAQMYM010000008.1:16061945-16076407 GCA_030014255.1 Parauchenoglanis ngamensis | reverse complement strand
CAAGTCTCATGAACATGCCCATATTTTCCAACACACACTGAAAGTTCAGCAGCAAAGCCATGTTTGTTCTTCAAGCAGACCATCAACAGTAAGATCTTTGCAATTTTTCTGGTATGTTGCTCATTGTGATGTCGAAGCTTGCTGGTTGTACTGATATAATTAGCAAACCAAACTGATCGCATAAATCAAGGCAGCTCACACTAACTAAATTTAATAGTAATCTACGTTTAACTGTATGACCTTAGCGAACACTTGGACTATCGCAAAGTACGATTAGTCAGTCACTGCATTAACAGAACGAGCAGAGAATAAAATAAAGCACTTCTTCCTTCATGCCATCCGAACACACATGACCTCAGAAAAGCAATTTTTGCTGCGCATCTAGGAAGGGTTATAAGGCCATCTCCAAACAATTTGAAATTCAGCATTCTACATTGAGAAGGCTTGTTTACAAATGGAAAGCTTTCAAGACAGTTGCCAATCTTTCCAGGAGCGGGTGTCTCAGCAAATTTAATCCAATATCAGACTGTAGAAGACCTGCAGGTCTTGTAAGCACATCTAATGTTTATGCTCATGACAGCACATGTATAGTTTTAAAGGAAGCGTGGCTGTGGCAGGATGACTTAGGTTTGCAAAGTTGCAGCTGAACAAACCACAAAAGTTCTGGAACAATATTCTTTGCCTAATGAGACCAAGGTGGAGATGTTTGGCCATCATGCACAGTACTATGTTTGATGAAAACTGAACACAGTGTATCACCACAAACACCTCATACCAACTGTCAACCATGATGGTGGGGGGTGGACAAAGATATGGACGTGTTTTGCAGCCACAGGACCAGGGACACTTTCAGACATTTGATACTATGATGAACTCCACTTTGTACCAGAATATTCTTGAGACAAATGTGAGGCCATCTGTCCTACAGCTTAAGCTGGGCTGAAATTAAATCATGTAACAGAACAATGATCGCAAGTACTTCAGCAATTTGACATATGAATGAAAAAAATCAAGGTGTTGGAATGGCCAAGTCCAGTCAAAGTCCGAGTCAAAGTCCAGACCTCAGTCCAAAAAAGATGCTGTGGTGGGATCTTAAGAGAGCTGTGTGTACACAAATGTATTACAACAAATGCCTTCAAACATCAATGAACTGAAACAATGTTGCAAATAAGAGTGGGCCCAAATTTCTACAGAAAATGTTTACTTCTTTGTTGCTAAAGGTGGTTCTACATGTTACTGAATTATAGTTTGTACTTATCTCCAACCTTGTTTCTGTATGGTGAGGCTTTCGTTGTTGTCACCTGATGTTATTAGTTTGTTTATAGAAGTTAGTCAGAACCACAAAATTGTTATTTAGACCCTGACAAATAAAACCAGAATTGAAGGAGGGCGTACTTTCTTTTTCCCATGACTGTGAATGTTTGTGCATGCTCTTATAAGCACGAAACTGGTAAAAAAAATAATAAATATTTATTTCATCTCATAAGTAATAATGTGATAAAAATTGCGTATTGTAAAAATTATTATTATTTTGGGGCTAAAGCATCAAAAATCAGCCACAAAACACAAAACTGTTACAGCAGAAGCAATGGGTGGGGACAAACAGCTTCACACTCACTAGTAAAAGTAATAACATGTGTTGTCTTGCATGGCGTCATTACTCAGACGGTCAGGAAAATCTGTACAGAAATGTGAAATAGAACAGTCACCTAATCCGTATGTCCCACTTGAAAGAACCAGCTTGTTGTTCATGACGCATTGTCTAAATTAATTGTAATTATAGTACAGCGATTTTAAATCATCTCAAGCTGTTCAGGAGTTAACGGCTCTATGTCTGAAAGGAGGAGTCATCGATTCTGGAGAAAGAGTGTTGGCATTTGAACTCAACAGCCAAACAAATGCACACCTCACTTCACTGCACTGCAAATTCATGGACGTGCATTGCCAAGGCAACGCCAAGGATGTGCCTTTCACCTTTAAAGGTGCGTTAGGTAAGATTAATTTTTGTTCCCCCCAAGATTAGGTCTCTGATGTTTAGGTGTGGTCAAGATTTGAATGATTCTCACTCATATTAAGCTCTGCCCCCAGAATCTACAGTGGCCCGTGGAGTAAGAGTCTATAAAATGACTGACAGGAAGTGCATCCCAACACAAACAATTATTCAAGTATTCCAGACCGGAAGTCAGTTTTCCAAACAGGTTTTCTCTGCAACTTTTGCGAAGAATGCAGTTTAATGCAATGCTTCCCCCCCCCCCTAAATCATGTTTCACATATCTTTGAGTTTATTAATACAAGTAAAGAATTAAAAAATACTGAGCTTTTAAGCACAGAAACAGCAGGGACAATAATATTAATACAAAGGATGCTTACTGGAGGCTATTTGTCACTGCGAATTAATATGCACGGTGTTGTTTGTATACAGATCTAAAGAAACATTTTAACACAACTTAAAGTGTAATTATACTTCCTTAATTGGAAGTTAATGAACAACTTAGATTGTTCCTTAAAAAAAAAAAAAATAACTGGCATGGAGCCCTTTGGAAATCGTACTCACTCACTGAGTCAGTACAAAGAGCCGGATGTCCAACCAGTCGTTTATTCAAATTAGATTTATTTATCCTGTTCCTGCGCTTTAAATCCTTGACAGGGAAGATCACGGAACTTTTCCTGAGTGGGCGTGGCCTTGTGGTCGCGCAACAATAGGGGCGTGTCGGATTGGTATAAATTAAAGTCCGAGCGGAAGGAGCCGACGGTCAAAACTTTCACCCAGGACGAGCGAGCACGATTTATTCGCATTTCACATCCGGAAGAAGGCGCGCGAGAGTGTGTGTGTGTGTGTGTGTGTGTGTGTGTGTGTGTTTACGGAAGGGATCTATCAGTGTGAAGCGGTAGTATGTGCGTTTTTGTTGTAGTCGCGTGAGCATTCCTACCACTCTATAGTCTACAGGTAAGTAACAGCTGCGACATACTATTACTACTAATATTAATAACTACATATTAGTATAATATGTAGCCTGCTATATACTACTATTATTACTACTACTGTTACTACTATTGTTAATACTACAATTATTATCACTATCACTACTATTACTATTATTACAACCTCTATTACTACTACTACAGATAATAATAATAATAATAATAATGATAATAATAATAAATGTATTTGTTGAGTTTATACTCCTTAACATGTGTAAATGATTGTGAATGTGTTCATGTGCGTGTCACACAAAGAGGGGTTTATGGAGCACATACTTTGCATTGTTAATGATCACCCAGTGACACACACTCACCTGCTGTAAATACATTTAATTGTGCTCTGGGTTTTATTAGCAAAACCCGTCTTTGATAAGAAGCTTATTTTACTTTAATAATTCATTTAATGATTTATATTGGTAGGTACGAA
Organism: Parauchenoglanis ngamensis; assembly: GCA_030014255.1. NCBI lineage: Eukaryota > Metazoa > Chordata > Actinopteri > Siluriformes > Auchenoglanididae > Parauchenoglanis > Parauchenoglanis ngamensis. The sequence continues at coordinate 16,072,998 of JAQMYM010000008.1, read as the reverse complement.
ATAAAATCTTTGTATGTTATATGGTTGTAAGAATGCACAATTTATTATATTTTAATTGGGATCACAAGACGATAGCTTGATAAGGTTCCTAAAATGGCAGCTTGGTTGTAATAAACAGTCATAATAACTTATGTGTGTACTGTACTGTATATAGTAATGCATTGTGTGTGTTGCTCACCCATAATTTATTTAGTGCTCTGTGTGCCTGTGTGTGTATTTTCCATTTGTATTTTTTACTGTTGCAAAGTGCTGACACTGGAGGCTCCTTCCATGAACGCTAAATAAATATCGTCTTAGTGAAAACTTACTAGTCTCGGCAGTTATACATTTTTCTCTGTTAAATAATACATTATTTGGGGTGCAAGCTCCTGTAACTAATCCGTTACCATAGATAATCTATCGGATGATTGTAGCTGCAGTACTGCCAGAGTTGCTATTATAAAAAAAATAATTAAGCTGTTTAAAAAGGTGACCTGTGACTGATTGTAGACCTGTTTGATTTAATTGGTTCTAAGAGGAGTCTGCTGGTCTCCAGTGGCTTTGTGTGAGCAGACTGTGGTTTAATGGTGATTCACTTGTCCCAGTGGACTTCTGGGATATTCGTGTATTTTATGATGCACTCTAGACTGTCTGCAAGGAAAAAGGAACACACACAGTACCCATAGGTATCTAGCAACCAATCCTGTGAATATATATGCTGGATCTCAGGGTTCTCGCATGTCCTGAAAAAATTTGGAAAACTCCTTGAACATGAGGAAATGGATAAATTCTAGTAAGGTTTAGGATTTTAAACAAAACACGGTATCAAAATGGCCTGATTGATAAGAATTCACACCCTTGTTGTTAGCACCCTAAATTAGGACTAATATTTATTTTCGAGCGCTCACGCTGAATAAATTAAACAAGGTGGACCTGGTAACATTTTAAATACACTTGCTTGAACAATGCATATCTTTTTGATAGCTGCTAGGAGGGAAAAAAAACGATGGAGATATGGTCCCATCGCCCATGGTAAACGATGGTCTGATGAAACTATAGGTTGAGCCATTTGGTCTAAAAGCGAAGCATAATGCTTGGAACATACAAAATACAGTCCAACACCCAGGTTCCTGTGACGAAGCACGGTGGTGGTAGCATCATGCTCTACGTTTGCTTTTCAGCAGTAGGAACTGGAAAGCTATATATATATATATATGGAATAAGGAATGGCTTGAGGGGAAAAAAAAAAAAAGGTATGAGATTTGGAATGGCTGAGTCAAGGCTCTGGCTTTTAATCCAAATGAAAATTTGTGGCATGCCGTGAAAAGTGCTGTCCACCAACGTTCTCCATCTAATTTGACAGAGTTGTACAAAATTTGCATTGAGGAATGGGAGAAAATGCCAAAATCAAAATATGCAAAGCTCACAGTCACAGCCAAGAAAACTTTAAGCTGTAAGTGCTGCAAAAGGACATTTCACGCTGAGGGGGTGAAAATTATTAATTAAGCATTTTTTAAATAATCATTCTGAGATCTAAATACTTTATTTCTTTAAAATAAAATGTAATAATAATTGTAGTGTCACTTCAAAACTTCAAAAGGAGCAAAAAAAAACCCCTTTCTGATATGCTTTAATTTGATGTAATACAGCAAAAAGAGAAATAATCATTTAATTGCACACTAATGGTCTCATTATATCATTATACTCCATCCTTTAATGCGTTTCATAATTTAACATGTGTGTGTATTCTGTGATGGATTAGGCAGCTTGGCTGAATGTGAATTCTAAAACTATGTTAATTGCGCACTCATTAGGATTTCATCTTTGAATATGTTATACTGTTTAATCGTGTTGCTCTTTGGTAATCTGTTTTCTACGCAGGGATGTACAAAGCACCTCTTGTATGCAGTGTGTGCTGGATGAAGTGATTCACCAAAGACATCTGTTCAGCGGAAAACTGAAGACATCAAATCTGTACAGATCTCCGTATGGCGGCTGTATTCTTCACCTTGCTCCTCTTTCTTCCCCTTCCTCCGCCCACTTCTACTCGTCCATTCGCAGAGACATCAGTGATCTCCGGAGTGGACAAGAATGTTGTCCACCAAAATGGTGTGAGCATTACAATCAACCAATCCAGCAACGATGGCATTCACGGCTCAAACACAGCAGGACAAAAGGAAAGAGAACCGGCCCAGTACACAAATAATGTCAGCCAAAATAAACATAAGGTCGATATACATCTAAGCAGAACTGGCCAAAAAAGCCATAACAGCAGTGGAACCCGCCGAAACAATGGAAACTTTACACGCTACCTGCCGGACATCATTATCATTGGAGTAAGGAAGGGTGGTACAAGAGCATTGCTCGAGATGCTAAGCCTTCACGACAATATCGCTACTGCTCAAAGCGAGGTTCACTTCTTTGACTCGGATGCGCATTTCCAGAAGGGACTCGAGTGGTACACATCGCAGATGCCCCTGGCTCGACCTGATCAGTTAACAGTAGAAAAGACTCCGGCATACTTCACCTCTATTGATGCTCCGGAGCGAATCTTTCACATGAACCCTTCCATCCGGCTCTTGTTGATCGTCCGAGATCCTGTAGATCGCGTTCTATCAGATTATACACAAGTTTTTTACAATCAGCTTCAAAAACACAAAATCCCACAGCCCATCGAAGACCTGCTGCTCCAACACGGTGAGCTAAACCTCAACTACAAAGCCATGAACCGAAGCGTGTATCACCCACATATGCAGCGATGGCTACGGGTTTTCCCGCGTGACAGTTTTCATATAGTGGACGGTGACATGCTAATCAAAGACCCATTAGCAGAAATGAAAAAAGTCGAACATTTTTTGCACCTCAAGCCGCAGATAACCGAAGAAAACTTTTACTTCAATCGGACGAAAGGGTTCTACTGTTTGAAGGAACGAGGCCACGAACGCTGCCTGCATGAATCGAAGGGACGAACACACCCAAATGTAGCGCCAGAAATCCTGCAGAAATTATGCAAATACTTTCAGGAACCAAACAGGAAGTTCTTTGAACTAGTCGGAAGAACGTTTGATTGGAAGTGAGAACGTGTGGATGGAAACAAAAAACGAAATGCCATGCAAATAGGATCAGGCACAAAAACTCAACAGTGCAAAGATCATCAGTAGAAGGATGGACAAGGTGATATTTGGCAAAGGTTTCTACAAAGCTTGTTCATATGCACATGTAACCAGTTCTTTAAACTCATGGGAAGAACATTTGTGAAACACTATGCTAACAGTTTCACTGCCAAAAGAGGTGGCTGCAATTGCAAACCAGAAATATTTTGAAAACTTAAATTTTCATGAACCAAACAGGAAGACCTTTGAGTGTCTGGGAAGAAGTTCTGACTCAAAGTGAGAAGGCAGTTGAAATGCTGTGAAATTCATGCTGGTATTTGATCACTAATCAAACAGAAATTGCTTGACGTCATAACGAAACATTGTGCAAAATCTTGCAAAAAAGCTCTGTGGACTCGTTACACTCCTCTACCAGTTATTGCAGGAAGTTGGGGAAATTCAGCAAATAAAACGACACAAATAGTATTGTGAAAAACTGCTTTCATAAACGAGAGGAACATTTTATATTTAACCTTGGCTTAATAATGTAGTACAACATTATTCATTACAACAAAGGCCTATTTGCCTTGATATAAACCAGACTAACTGAAGACTACCTACACACACACACACACACACACACACACACACACATACACACACTCACACACACACACACACTAAAGTGGCTAAATTGCAATTAAAAATAGGAGGTTATTTAAACTTGAGAGGAAATATACACAAGTGAAAGTGACTCATGAAAATAGAAGAAAAACAAGATGCATGCACACACACATTCACACACACACAGCTTACTTATTAGGACTGAAATATAAGGTGTGAATTTCAGTGTTATATAAAACATCCACTGGCACCATCAGCTCTAAGTGCGTGTTTGCACCATGTCAAAATTGCAGTGTTTAAGAAAACAATGCAAAACAAAAATGTATACATTGACAATTCCTTTTTTTTTTGCTGCAGAATATTACTTCATGACACTGTACTTTTGTGTATTTTTCAAAGGTGTTAAGGAACAAAAAAAAAAGTAAACAACATTATAATAATAATAATTGAACCATATTTGCTAATTCAAATTTTACTATATTGTGCATAAAATGCTTTTTTTGTGTGTGCCCTCAATACCAGAAAATGATCAGGCAACGTTTTTGCTGACATGTATTAACCATGGAAGCAGCTGCATTATTTTTCAGTCATGTATGTCTATAATGTGATTTCACAGTTGGAACATTGTCAGCCCATAATTCTGACATGATGACATGAAGGCACTGATATACCTGTAATTATATAATCTGCTCTCGGATGGAATTTCTTTGTGTATTACAATGGAAAGGTTTCTCAAATATTGTATATCAAGGTATCAAGTTTAAATCCAAGTCCACAATGCACCTCTCCTTGATTTCTTTTATGCTCAACACTAATAATGAGGAAGCTATTTCAGAAATAAAAAGACTTAATTGCTAATCTCTAAACCTGTGCAGAACTGAAGAAGAACTCTGAAAACTGTCCATATTCAGACATACTTGCTATACAAAACAGGCTAATGCACAAACTAGCATTATAGTAAACAGGCTAATGTGCAAACTAGCATTATAGTAAACAGGCTAATGCACAAACTAGCATTATAACAAACAGGTTAATTCACAAACTAGCATTATATTAAACAGGATAAATCCCCAACCTAGCATTATATTAAACAGGATAAATCCCCAACCTAGCATTATAGTAAACAGGCTAATGGACAAACTAGCATTATACATTATAGTAAACAGGCTAATGGACAAACTAGCATTATAGATTATAGTAAACAGGCTAATGCACAAACTAGCATTATAGTAAACAGGCTAATGGACAAACTAGCATTATAGTAAACAGGCTAATGCACAAACTAGCATTATAGTAAACAGGCTAATGCACAAACTAGCATTATAGTAAACAGGCTAAAGTACAAACCAGCATTATAGTAAACAGTATGAAACATAAATTAGCATTATAAGAAGGCTAGAATATAAACCTGTACTATAGTAAACAGTTTAAGCTAAACTAGCATAACAGTCAATTGAATTGAATTAATCCTTGACCTAGAATAGCTAATCACAACCATTATGCCACACAAACTATATATTTATTAGCCTTTTCAAAGCTGTTTGAAAGTTTTGAAAACAACTTATTGATTATGTGGGCACAGTGTTAAAATAAACACAGCTCATTTGTAGTGTGTTTCATAAACTAGCATGAAATTAGCTAAACTATCAGTATTCTTGCTAACTGGCTACATGCAAAGTTGCTTGTCGATAAAACTATATGCTGCAGTTCTAGAGCTTTGGATCATTATTTATTCTCTATTTGAAACATTGTAAATTGTTGTTTTTTTTATTGTTATACTGAATCAGTGACTGCTAAAATATGTATATGCTACATTGTATAAGCTAAATTTGTATTTTTATATAACATTAGATTTTTATTTTTTGTATTTAAAGAATAACCTTTCTACAGTAATATGCATTAAAAACACTGTTTGACTTTTGGTGTAGTATTTTATTTAGGTGCCATGATCTATGCAAATGTATTTATGCCAAACTTTTCATTTGTGCAGTCCTATCTATATCTATGTAAAATGTAAAAAACAATATCGATGTGAATAAACGTGTAACAAATGTGTACCAGATTACTATTAGTGGCTTTTTGTTAATAAAAATGGAGTATTGAAAGACTTATTATGATAGAATGAATAAAGTCTTCCAAATGAACTGGTTATCATGGTCAATATTTATTGCAGTATATGGAAATTTTTGTTACATTATTTCACATTGTGTTTTACATATTATAAATGTAAATATATTTATAATAACATTTAACATAATTGAACATTTTTACATATAAGAAATGCAAATACAATTTCACTCTCGTGTAATAGCTCTGAGAATTTTAATTATAGTGTCAGAGGAAACAAAAAGTCACAAAGTCTTACGGTTCTCATAAAGCTAAGGCTAATATTTAACTATAGAGCAAGCGCATTACGTATAAATGTGACGTCAGCGCCGGTGGGCACTCTTGGGACTCGTTTGTTTTGCACATATCACATGAACTATGCTTCCCATCAGCCCCTGCAGCTCACCCGTCCTTGATTTGTCACCAAACACCAGTTTGTTTGTTGCGGCTACAGTATTTAAGCACTCGCCGTTCCTTTTGTTCTCTGTGATGCGTTAGCTTAATTTCACAGTTAATGCCCTAATTCTTGCCACAGCTATAGTTTTTGTTTTTCTAGTGTTTTTGACCTTTGCCTGTTTTTTGACCTTGCCTTCATGTTTTGAACCATGTTTGCCTGTGTCTTTAAATAAAGTTTCCCTGCAATTACAGCCGCTGCCTGCCTGCTTACCTGACAATAAAACGGTCTCTCTCTCTTTGGCTATGTCTCTGTCTGTGAATGTCATGTGTAATAGAATAACCTGTGTAATTTTTCCCTGATGATACGAGATGTTATCACGTCTTCCCTATCTATCGCTCTAATCTCTCCCCTCTCTCTCTCTCTCTCTCTCCCTCTCTTTCTCTCTCTGATACCTAGTGCCAACTCTCACACACTGTACCAACTCTATAAACCTGAAAGATGTGTATATGAAGAGGGTGATAGCTTACAGCAATATACTTCAGGAGAATTTTCTGGCGGAGCTCGCCGCTCTGCCCTGGTTTCCATAGAAACGTGTTTGAGACACACACACAAAGACACTGAAGGGTGTATGATGACAGCAGGAGTTTTCTCGACCCAGAAGGAGAACAAGAGAGTGTGAGTGTGATAGTGTGTGTGTGTGTGTTAGTGCTGTCTCTTACAGTGTCACACACACAGACACACACAGGCTCAGTTGTGAATAGAGATCAGTTTACAGAACAGATAATGTCAATCAAAACTGATAGTTATCAGACACTTTGCTTGTGCCGGGGTAGAAGGTGGGTGATTTCAAGGACCTCGAGCAGACCCTACAGAACAAAAATTGTCCAAAACAGTTTGTAGCAAAGGCTTAGTTAACAGTTATTCCCTTACCAGCATCTCGTTTTTTAATTAGTAGCACATAGAGTTGAGGAAATAGTCATTAGGATAGAAGTCATTGTGGTTTCAGAGTAGCATGACTAGCTGCATGACTTATCTTATTAACATCGAGAGTGAGAAAAAAGAGAGACTTGAAATGAGGAAATGACTGTTCATAGTTGCTAAATGATAACTGGAACTAACTTGATTTGAACGTAAAACAGAATTATAAATGATCAATTTCATTCTGTTATTTTGAAACCGTTGGGTGTTTGGTGGTCGGGATATGATCCGAGTAGCGTAATCTCACAGCTGCTAACGCCACACCTGTTCACCTGTTTCACAGAAGTCTCTTCCAAAATCCAAGCCAAGTCAACATCTGTATTTATGCTACTCGGAGATAAGTTGGTTGACAGAGATAGAGCGATCTAACATAGAAAACTGCACATAATTGCAAATAAACCATCACGTTACTGATGTTTACTGCTATAGCTAGATTGTTAAAAGTCAAACAGCAGTCTGTTTTCAATAGAGATGGCACAATAAGAGTGAATTCTGTGCACATCAGGGGATTTGTTATCGTTACTAGCTATGATATATGCTGCCATCTTGCTCTGACAGTGTGTATCAGTGATTTGACAAGTTTGTCATGAGTGGACATTACAATTACAAACACACTCTACTCATAATACAGACTGCCAAGTTCTCATAATCCTGGATAAGTCTGGATAAGCAACTAACATGGCTGAATTAAATGTTAACAACAGTTATCTTTTAATGTTTAACCATTAATTCTCTGGGTATAAATAAGACATGTCAGTTTTATATTACTGCCTAATGCTATATATTTAAATTCCTCCTTCTAGGAAACCTAGCTGAATGATTGGCACGATGCATAAATGTAACCACCAAGTTGAAGTAAAGATTTGGCCTTGAAAAGTATTTGATGGTTGGCGAGTACTGATCTTAGACTCGTCTCATTCTGGACTACTGGCCTAGTCATTTCACTAATAAAAGTAGAGACGCTAAATGACGAAAATCTTTGAAAGTCGGGGGAATATTCTTGCTTTTATTGATGAGGTGCCTTTAGCTGAATAATTTACATAAACACATGTGATTGGCCACAAAATCCTGGAACTGAATATCAGCTACAGGTCACTGAACCATGATCAGTGATGAACCGCTCACTAGGACCCTAATACTATTTGTAGTACCTTGTAAGTGGTAATGTACAAGCTATAATAACTCACTTTGGAAGTGAGGAAGAAAACCATGGAAACCTCCAGCGTATATTGTTTGCCCTGTCAGAGCATGTAAAGCTCATAAAAAGCCACACTTTTACAGTTACAGGCCTGAGTGGCTATTGGTGCTGTTCTACTATGGTGAACATTTTGGACTAAAATTGTAGCACGGCATCAACAAAAGGCAACGTAGCATCAAGCTAACCAGCTAAGGTCAGCTAAGGTCCCAAAACCGTGCTAAGTATGGTTAATGTGTGTGTAGGGATATTAACTGCTCTAAAGCCAGTACTGGTAAAAACTAATTGAATGTAAACGATAAGCTAATTCACAGCCATGTTGATTTAATGTCACGTCGTAAACAGGATCCTTTCAACGCATCCAGTACCGCTTGTGTTTAGTTTAATGATCTTTAACACCGAAAACAATGGCTTCCCTTTAAAGTCTGGTTTGTCGTGTGTTCACAGAGTATTTCCTTGCCATTGTCACCTCTGGTTTGCTCATTAGCAGAATCGACATTAGTGACGCTGCGTCCTGTGGAAAAAAAAGTGCTATACACATACTAATAACTCCCCTTTTGAACATTTGGATAGTTTGTGTTGCAGGACCTTTTTCTGATCTTGTCAAACTCACACTGATCCTGACTCCATCACACTCCTGCCACAGGAGACCTCCACAGGGGTGTCATTTTGCCAAGTAACACATGACTGACTATAGGCAGCAGGTGAGCAACATATTCTTACTTATCTAAGCCAGAAAAACAGAACATTCAATAATAAAGATTTAAAAAGTGGAAGGCTATAAGGGTAGTATGGCATGATGGGTCGTCTTCGGCAATAGTAACCAAATAGTGGAAGAAAGAAAATCCAGACAGTCGGTGACGGCTGGATGGGATATGTTTTTTACTTACAAATTTTTTACTTGCCATCAGGAACTCACCAAACTGCCCAGTAGGCAGCATAGAGTCTGATAATATAGGTTAAAATTTCATACACGCTCATAGAAAGACCACTCATGCTTCCTAAGTTTTTCAAATCCGTGAGCATGCCATGTCTCTTTTGAATAAGAAGTGCTAAGACAGTGTTTTCCTTGAGTGATTTGCAATGTTTCTGGAGGCATGGTGTTGTAATATGTGTTGCTCTGCATGGTGCATGGTGCCCTCTGATGGACTCCGTGTTCACGGAGAAGCTCTGGATCTATCGAGAACCTGAGCAGGCTAAAACACTCACTGAAAGTGAGTGAGTGAGTGAGTGAGTGAGTGAGTGAGCGAGCCTCTGGTCTTCCAGTTTGCAGCAATGATTGTTGTCTCCCCCTGGAGGAGGCTCTTTAGTGAAACACACACACACTGACTGCAGGTTAAAATGTTTATTTAGCACATATTTTAGATTTTAGATTTTAGCTGGCACTGAAAGGAAGTTGGACATGCTTCCATCTGCATCTTCTGTTCACTCACTCGCCGAATGACCTTCTGCCCTGCACATCTGCTCAGCATATAAACTCAGATAACACCAGAGCACATGGTGCTGCATGTACCAGGCAAAGAAACACACACAATAGTGCTTGTGTGCCAGCATCTCACTGTCAAAACAGTACATGAGGCCTAGCGGATAAAATTGCAAACACTTAACGTTACAGATTTATTACTATCGAATATACATTAGCAGGTGTTGTTATTGTGGAGGATTACTATGAACATCACTGCCACACTAATAACATTTCTTCTTGGTGCTAGAACAGGAAGTCTATATATTACAATGAGGAAATCAGAAGAGAGACAGATGAATGCACTGTAACATCGACAGTCACGTTTAGACAGTCACATAAAAAAATGTATGTATGTGGAGTTTAGAAAAAATTCAGCAGAAATTTGTTAGTGTTTCTTTGTGTATTTATTTGTGTGAGTATTTATTTATCGAGGTCTTTACTTACAGTAAAAATGCAATTTAATACACAACGGGTAAATCAATTCCACAAGCAATTGCATCAGGTAACAAAGATCTACAACTAACTGAATTAAATATGAAACTCTAAAATTCATAAAATATAGTTAAAAAATTATCATAGGATGGCAGGATGGACATTTAAAATCTTCTGTATCAAATGATGTAAATCATATGATACAACCTTTACAGTCTGATATTATTATTATTATTATTATTATTATAGCTGTGTATTACCAGCTCTCAACCAAACTGACCATATGTGTTGGTTTTTCCTTTATTTTGTCACATCTGTGTTTGTATGTGGGTAGATATAAAGCATAATCATTATGGTTATTATTATTATAATGGATTCTTCATTTACATTTTTATTTTTAGTATTCTATAGCATTGTATTTTATCTCAGAAGTAACGTGTGTGGATTTGCTACCCGTTACTGTTTATTTACTTATTGGCGTACATATATTTAAAATAACTCATTCCTTTATTTGCAATCAAATTATTTCTTTCCAGAAATGTATGCAGTTTATTTATTTCTTCCATAGACTACGAGTATGTGTTTTTAAAAAATCTTTATTTGCTATTTCTATAATTGCACGGCGTGTGTATATATGTTTAGGTTAACTTTTATGTTATTTATTTATTTATGTATTTGTCACATGCACACTTGTTCTCCCGACAATGCTGCAAGAGATAATGAACACTACATACTCCGTAAGACACTATGTGATGTACAGTTATGCTGTATATATATATATATAT
>JAQMYM010000008.1:16050606-16061845 GCA_030014255.1 Parauchenoglanis ngamensis | reverse complement strand
CCCGAAGATGCTGGGATTGGCTCCAGCTTCCCCGTGACCCAGACGGATAAAGCGCTATAGATAATGGATGGATGGTCCTTCTTGTTGTTTTTACCTGATACATGAATGGATTTCATAAGTGAAAGGGGCTTATATTAGATAGCTGATAACTTCATTTCACTTGGTCACCATATTGGTAGCCATTGACAGCCTGGATGGTCACCACTGCCTGTGATTTTTCTTCAACTTTTCCAAATCCTCAACATTGCTCATTTTAGCACACAAACTTGACAAAATGGTACTGTGTGTACCATTTTTTCACAAAGAACTTTTTCTCCTTAAAATATTACTTTATTCTTGAAATTAAGGTTTTTTTTTAAACTGTGACCCTAAAATGCTACTGTAGAAACATTTTTTCAATTACTAGTTAATATTATTTTTACTTTTTAAAAAAATTTTTTTTTTTAATTAAGCTCAAGGGAAAAAAGCATATATATATAAATTTACATCACAAAAGAAAAGAGTGCACTGCAATTTTTCTCTGTTACTCAAAAGTCCAAGATTTATCCCAAGTCCATACTGTATCATCCTCAAAGTCCCCATAGTCCTTTTTCTCTTCAACTCCATTAAAACATTCCTAAAAACATCACTTGAGACACAAACATGATCAGCTGTCATTTTACATCGTGTCTTCCAGTGTTTTGACTCAATAACACGTACAACAAACCATGCAAAACTCCATGCACGTTCCATATCGGACAGACCTTCAAATGCATTCAAATCTTGGTTTGATTTCAGGTTGTATTTAAAAGAATAATATAAAGATTTTTGGGGGGGATCAGCATCACTCTCTGGTGGACACTGTGTGCTGACACTATGTACTGCTGGTCTGAGGGCTTCAGCCTGTTTAAAATGAGCTCTTCTGTGGAGCTCTACAATGTATAGTATAGCTCTAATTTCCACTTACGTGTGTTTTATTATGGTTATGCCTGACTACATTGGCATTATGGCTCTACAGTGATTTCCCCCATATCTAAACGGTTGTACATTTGCAATCAAGATAGACTATTTTTGTATAAGTGAAGAGCCTATGTTCAATACAAAGCAGATTAGTCTGTCCTTACAGGTTAACTACACGTTAATATCATTGTTGTTCTTTATCACATACAAGAAGCACATACTTCATATCCCATCGCATCTTGTTCTCTTTGTTGACAGGAGGGAGCTTTTCTAGTGCGTGACTGCTCCAGGAACACTACACATGAGCCATTCGTCCTGGCCATATTTTACGACAACCGAGTCTTTAACGTGCAGATTCGTTTTTGTAAGGAGACCTGCAAGTACACACTGGGCACCAGAATCAAGACAGACGACGTGAGTAGCATTATGTTGTCAATTCTCAATAGCTACATCCCAAAGCACACTAATGTATGTGTGAAAATTGCATGCCATTAAAACTATGATGGTAAGTTTGTTCGATTATAGTCGTATATAGTACATAGTTGTTGAAGTAGGTCATGACTGTGTGTTTAGTTGATCATGGTTTTTTGCCCATCATTGTAAGTGTTTGTATTTCCTTTCAGGCATTTGACTCGGTGGCTGAAATCATCAAATTCCACTCCATATTTCCCATCTTGCTTATTGATGGACGAAACCCATCAGTCGTGGTCAGACCCAACAGACAGTGTGTCCTCATGTATCCTGTTACAGCAGAGGACATGAAGAGACTGCTGAGTTGAACAACTCAACAATTAAAGACAATACGCCATACTGAGGAACTAGATATGCTCCATCTGGACGAAATACAATACAATACAAATACAAAATCACACAACTACCCCCCCACAAACATTATATAAACATAGTAGATGTAGTGAAAGTTAAGCAATGTGTGAAAAGTTTCCAGAGAAACAAGCAAAGTGCTTCGAAAGCTTAAACCGGTTTCACCTCAGCACTCGAACAGCTAACGAATGTTCCGAAACCTTTTGCTTCTCTGGACTCTTTTTGTTCTCTGTGCAACTTTTACCAAAGTGCCTAACAGTTACTTCCTAGATTCTTCTTTTACACGCATATTTTACAAACCTCTTGAAACTTCAAAAGTCTTCTTTTCACGACTCAAGTGACTTGAATGAAAGAGAAATTTATTAGAAATAAACAAATTAGAAAGAAAGAGTTTAAGTGACGCTCCTGAAACTCCCAATATGATGTCACTGTACAAACATTCACCTGAGTGTATTTTACTCACCCTTTAAGAAATAAATATATATACACACACACAAATATTATATTATATTATATTATATATATATATATATAAACACAATTCCACAACTTCTGCTGGAATTATCTTCCAGACAGATAGGGTGCTCTACATGTCCTGTCCGTTAAGGCTGTCGGCTGCGATATCACAGCAGGTGTTGAAAGAGAACCAGAAGGAAAACTGTAAGGAATGAGAGACCTGTGTAATGAAACATTGCATTGCACGCATTGGAGGGCAAAAAAGACAAAAGCGCATAATTAAACCGTTCACATGTTTGGAGCAGTTGTCCATCTGTCAGCAATTGGATCCATGGGTACACTGTCCCAACAGTGAGAGTGGTGATGATGGCAGCCCAAAAACCACAGGTGAACTGTAGTTTAGTTGATTCTTGTGGTTGTTGAGTACTAAAACCAACCGGTAAACACCAATTCATATCAACAAGCTGTCTAGAAGCAAGAAGGAAGTGCTTCCTGAGGGCATATCACATAATTGAATATCCTGAACTTCACCAAGCATCATTAGATCTTCCGTGGTCGTTGCATGTTTGTGCTCAGATGAACATGTTTGAAAGACAAAATAAAGGGACTATGTAAAATGACGCCCACCATAAAATATGGAAGAGAATCTGTGATGCTGTTTTGTGGTTGGAGGTTCAGGGGTTCTTGTAATGATTTGTTAAACACCAGCATATTTCAGGCTAAATCCTGGTTGCATCTGCCAGGAGTTTCAGATTTGGCCATTATTAGAAGAAAATGGTTAAAAAAATATCTGTTTTGCATTGACCACTTCAGTCTCGAACCCTCTTGGAAACCTGTGTGAAATGTAGAGAAACAACTACTGTATATGCACAACGGAGATGAAAATATTCTGCATGGTTAAGTGGACCGAGATATTTCTACAACTATGTATAACCTTGTTAGACGTTACAGGAATAGACTCGGTGCTGTTTTCTATCCAGATCAGACGTATTAAAATATCAATCTGTCGATAAAACCAGTTTTGTAGAAAACACTGTACTACTTGTAAAGTATATCCTAGTCTTCTATGCACAAGATGGATTTATCACTTATTGTATGTTATTCTTTTATATAAGTATACACAACAGTTGAACATTTGAAAAAGCTTTTCCATTATCCACCTGTCCAGTTCGGATGAGTCTGTGCCCACCAGTCTCATACTCCAGTCATTAGAACGTACAAACATTTGCATTTTTCTAACTAAGCAATGTGGTTAGTAAAGATCACTCAGCTTACATTGTGAAGTCAGATGTTTATGTCAGATCTTTACATCTTTCGGTAATTTGTATACAATATTGGAATATAAAAAGCATAAACAGTTCACATTGTATATACATTTATACAGAAAGCAGGCAATGTGGCAAATGCACCGATCAGTTTATTATCCCTTCACACTGTACATGCTAGATTTTACAGAGAACACTCAGTCATGCTGCATGTTGTAACACTTGTGTACTTGTAATTGAGTTACCAGCTCATGGTTTTACATTATTACCAAATATTTATAAAATTGCTAAATGGTTACCAGTGGGTTTTTTTTTTTTCTCTCTCCAATGTACAGCATTTTATCCGTAAACAAACATTGGCCACATCACATTTTGGCTTCAGTTTCATTGTATGATTTAATTATGGTAACTAAAATAATGGAAATTGCAAAACATTTCATCTGTTTACTATTCGTTTAGAATTAATATTAGTTTTCTTTCAAGCAAGATATTCCAAGCAAACATCTTACCATGACAGTATATTGTTTTACTGACCTCATGCATTTAGGCTTTGGTCGCATTAATGAACAAGTCCATTTTTTGTCGTTTATGACCTCAGTGTCCACACCGATGGACGCTCATACACAATAAATAATGTCGTACTTGCAACAAGTGTCATTTTGTCAGGTTCATCTTCCCAAATATCGAGTTTTCGACAAGTTCGCTGTCTCTCCTTTGAGAACGGTCACATTTCCAGTCCTCCATTTTCCATTAACTACAGCTGACGAGCTCCGGACAGTGAAATATAATATTGTAATTACGGTTGCATAGGAACTATGATTTAGCAAGATAAATGTGCTGACAAGCTTCTGGAAAATTTGGACCTGTATTAGAAATAAAAAGTACATCAATGCAAAAATTGTCAATTTATGCCTGACATGATTTATTAACAGACAATCACTTACATGCAGTTTAGACTTTTTGTAGCTGTAACGCCACATGCTCCACGTGGCCCATCCATTTGAGATTCTTTCATGGTGATGTAATCTTTGGGGAGACACTTATTTAACATTTATGGAAGGAGTCTTCAGTGTCACTGCTTGGTAAAGCTTTGATTGTCAGTTCTGACAGTAGCAGGCCGAATCATTTCAAGATGAAAAAGAAAAGCAGAGGCTGGTGAGGAAGTAGCTGGTGAATAGTTGCTAGAATGAAAGTGCTAACAGGATGTAACTGTTTTGGGAACATTCTACAACATTAAACGTGACTGTAAGGGAATAAAATGCACACTGTTTAGTATAACAAATGTAAAATGAAAGATCGATGTCGTAAGAGCAACAAAACACTTTGTTGAGATATTACTGTTATTTCTGCTTCAAGGTGGCACTATTTTTCAAGTGCGTCTAAAAATGTAAATAATTAATTAATAGCATTTATTTAAAAAAAAAAAAAAAAAGGTTAATGTAAGAACACTTAAGTATTTACAGGCAAATAAAACATGTGTTGCATGTTATGTTTAGAAGTGATCATTCAAACCTTGGGTGAATTGTCTGGCATTTAAAATGAAAGTGTGGCTTTTTCTGATCCATTTCAGTGGCTAAAATTTTGATGCATTGTCAGGAAGATTTAACAATCACAAAAAAACATCTATCTAGTGGTGTGGCAATAGATTTGTATGACCGTACACAGTGATAATTAAATCTGAAGTGGTTATATTGTTCTATGGAAGTTTGATATTGCATTTATTACCAACCGAACTTGTACAAAGTTCCTAAAAGCTGTGACATCATGTTGGCTATAAATTTAATCGATTCATCACGTTCAACAAACGGCCTCATAACACTTCGGAACTGATGTTGGCAGATTACACAAAATAGCGTTCGTACTTCTCTCATAAATATAAAGCATTTACGTAGCGCTCTAAAATCTAACACGAGGCAAGTCTCCAGGGAAAAAAAAAATTAAATATTGTGTGGTTATGTTAATATTCCATAGTGTAATAACAGATGTCAAATACTGTGACGTGTTGATTGGTTGGAAATGTCAAGTTCTTGTGTCAAATGTACAAAGCCATTTCTTTAAACCAGACTCCTTTATATACAAACGTAAAAGCTTTTCCTGTACATGTATTAACAAGTTACTCTAGATCCAGATTAGGATTTTGGATCTCTTGAGCAGATTTTGAAGTATGTTGAATAACATTAAATAACAACGATCTCACCAAGAGTCGCAAAAAAGTTCCAGGAAACACTGTAAAAATACTGTAAAAAAAGTCTTCACTTGAATTCCAATACTGTTTTTAACAAACCCCCTTGGAGCCCGATGGTCCTACCAGCAACTGTTCCAAATGTAGCATCTATCTAGCTTGAAAAGTCGCTAGGTAAAACACTAGCAAAAGGGAACAGATTGTGTAGAAACCTAGGATGAACATAGTTAAGTAGGGTTTGATAAAAAAAAAAAATAATAAGTGTTTGTTATGAATAAATGTATCAGAGAACTGTGTTTTCAGAGACACCTTTCAGAAGGAGCTCAGTGACCTGATACTTCTGTCCCTGGACTTTTTTCAGTGTCATTTTAAATGCAGGACATGTTCTCACAGTTCTTAACAGGGTTGTTCCATCCTGATTACAGAGGTCAGGAGCGGGGTTCGTACAGTGCTGATTATTTACAGTCTGACCTTCTACAGTGTCCACCTTGACTAGAGGATTTGGATGGTTCAGAACCACTACAGGTTGATTTGGTCCTGGAAGTTTGACCAGTTGATCATCTTTTAGCGGCATTAACCACATTTTTTCCACTGCACCTTTCCCCCAAAACTGCTGGTCTTTAGAGGACTTGTGTTTCTTGGCCCTCTTCTTAGATTTTTTAGCTTTCTTGTTTGCAGGTGGTATATCAAGGCATACTAGGCCTGTCCTTTGGTCCTTGTCCTTTGAAACTAAAACTTGGGCAGTTTTAGTTTCAGACCATTTTCTTTTTAAAACCAGCTTAATTGTTCTTTCCTGTAGGTTTTGCTGGTTTGATGTGCAGCAGACAACAGGACGAGCAGTTATGCTTTCCTCGCCATCTCGTTTCTCTTGGGCTGCAGATTCCGAAAGAGACAAAACTTCCAAGCTTGGCATTCTGATCAAAGCTACTATAGGATTCATGGATGACGCAAGAGGACTGCCACTCTGTGCAAGCAAGCTCTTCTCGGATTCCAGCTTTACTTTTTCAGGTTGTGTGGAATGGTCACTTCTGCTCACCGATGAAATGTTTGTATTGGATGATGGGTCTGTCCGTAGAGCATCGCTTGAAGATCTACAGATTTCTGGTGTAATCTTGTCGTCCTCATCGTTTGCAAATGTCTTCTCCCGCATGGCATCTAGCTTTTCTTTCGCTATATCTTCAGGCGCCTTGGGTTCCTTTAAAATCTCATCCTTCTCCTCAGAAAGTTCACCATATTTCTGAACACCGTCAGTCAATAATCTTGTTTCATCCTCTGTTTTCAGGGGAGGTCTACAGGTTCCGGAGTTGTCTGTGATTTTTATGCTTTCTTTTGATCCTGAAACTACAGATATCTGGACCTCTCCTTCGCTGGTGTGATTATGGCGCAGAGTATCTTGAGGAATGGGGCACAGTGAAAAAACAGATGAAATGACAGGGAGTCCTTGATGACTCAATTCTGCATCTTCTTGTTTGTTTGAAGATGGTTGAGCAGCTCTTAGTTCATACTTAAGACCTTCAGCTGTAATGCTCTTGTTACTCGTACATGAAGAAAGGTTTTTTACTGGGCAGTGCATGTGAGATAGTGGTTTAACTGGTTCTGTTGAAACACTTTTGTGTCCAGCACATAACTGTTGCGCAAACTTGTGTGATTCTGAAGGGTTAGACACTACTGACCTTGAGACAGCATGGAACCATTTGCTTGAAGATCCTGTTGCCTGTGTCCCATTCTTCCTGAAACAAAGCACTTTCTCGTTCACCTCAGCCTTTACCTTGTCATCTGTTGCAAATTTCTTTACATGTGATCCCTGGACCAGATGCTCAGGAATGGCATTTGTCTTTGGGGTGTTGATTTCATGGTTCATATTTATCAACTGATTATCATCTGTAGCAACCCTACATTTAAATGACAACCTGCTTGTCGTAGCAGGTACAGTGGTACTTTTCAAGTCCCCCTGTTGGGGACCTGTAAGCTGCTGTGGTACTAGCCGAAGCTCCAATTCTCGTGTACCGTTGACATTTTTCACCTCCACCAATTCAACAAGGCATCCAGCCGGGATGGTAATCTCCTCAGGACATGATACCGTTAAGGGTTTGTTGTGTTGTATGGGCTGGTTTAAAGGTGCCAGCAATTCCACTTGAACACTGGACCGGGGAGGGTTTCTCTCTTCAGGACCTGAGATCAAGGATCGGTTGTGATGGATGGGCTCGTTTGAGGGTGCCAATAATCCTACCTGTACACCTGACTTTGTACTTGACTCAAGAGTCATAGGTGGTGTCCTCAAAAGGATATTAGGTCTTGACTTGTGTTGACTGTTTTTGCCTGGAGTCTGAGCCCCATGTTTTATGGATGGTGCCCCCTGTCTGATTCGCTCAACGGGGGTAGTAGGATTTGCTGAAGATTGAACAGACCTTTGTATTACATGTGCCACTGGAGTATTTTGTACAGCTCCAGAAATAACTGACTTTTGTGTTGCTGGAGCTTCACGTTGGTTGCCGAGAAGCTTTTTCAGATGGTTATTATTATTGACTGGATGTCCAACTTGAATTTTTGGGATTATTTTGGACTGAATTGCTGTCTTCTCTGTGCTACCTACCACTCGGCTCTGAACCGGGGGCTTTTGCTGAACTGCACGATCTCCAGATATGCCAACATGAACTCTGGGAAGTGCACCCGTTATAGCCACCTTTTCTGAGGATGCTTTTTCAGTCATTTTTTTAATATAATCTATTGCCTTACCTACAGTTGGACCTACTTCTTTAACAGTGACATTTGATGGATTAACAATTCCTTGTGTAATTTTACATACTGTGTGAGTAGTACTGGGTGCAATGTAGGGTTGAGACTTAATAACGGGTAGACTGCAAGTTGTACTTGTAACATGAAGAGGTGCACTAGGTCTTGTCTGACTAGCACAAGAGAGTAGACTAGTCATATTTCCTGTTGAATGGCTCACAACTTGTACATCATGTGAAGGTCCACCGAAAGTTCTTGGGGTGGGCAGGCACAGACCTTTAGTCCCTTCAATTGTTTTAGTACAATCGGTCATGAAGATTCCATCTGCAGACTTGCCATGTATCCTCTGAATGTGTTTTACCATGTAGTCTCTCCTGACTGCTCCGTAAGTGCACCAATTACACTTGTAGGGAAATGAGCCTTTGTGTTTAACAAGATGTCGTTGAGATTCAACTCTTGAATACGAGATGTGGTTGCAGATAGTACAGGAGAAGGTCACTTCCTCATGTTGAGACACGTGCCGTTCAAATAGCGCAGTATCTTTGGTTGAGAAGCGACATTTCTCACAACAGAGACGCCCGTTGAAGTTTCTGGGTGCCTCTTTAGTCTCTTTTGTCTTCTCGAGAAACAAGATGAAATTTTGTTGCAAGCCGTTTGAGTTCATGGTTGGGACTGTAGGTTATTCAGCAAAAACCAAAATACTCTTATAGTCAGTACTCTTAAGGTAGATAAACGATCCATTTTTGGTAGGAGAAAGTTGTAACGGACCTAAAAAATTGAGAAAAAAGGAAAACATGTCATTACTTTGTTAAAAGTAACTGTTCAACTCAATTAAAACAATTATGTACTTTATTTACCTCACTGCTACTGTACATCTACAAGTTTTTTAGACAATAATTATAGTGAAGAGACTACATACACTGTATGGCCAAAAGTTTGTCGATACCTGACCATCACATCCTGTCTGAAGGTTTTTATGTAAGACTTTGGTTAACCATTTCTGCTCATTTCAGCTGACTAGTTTACTCATCACAGCCTCTATCGACAGGGTCATTTAGATTCTCATAAGGTTAATAGTTAGGGATATGCAGAAAACTAGAATTGTTTGTGAATATAAGGGTTACCTGGCACAAACAAAAGGTAAGGGATGGCTGGCAGCTTGCACAGTCAAAAACCTACGCTCCTAGTTCAGAATAATCAGCCAACGAAATGCAGAAAATATTGCACCCAAATAAAAGTTTTTTATAAAGAGGTTTTTGATTTATATTTTATATTTAAGGTCCAAAAGTACTCGGAAATGACCACAGGTATCCACATATAAAGTACTGTGAGTTACTGTAGTTAATGGACAGTTTCTATTAAAGAAAGCTGAGTGACTGCAGAGATGAGTTAGCTGTTCATGTCTTCTTAACAGGGGAGGAAAATAATAATAATAATAATAAGAAGAAGAAACTATACTGCAAACAGTGATAAGGTTGCCATGGAAACACCAAGTCATTTTTTTAGATCAAGAACATGGTTGTATGCACTGACAGCAAGTTTCACGTCAACTGACCAAAGGCTGACCAAGATATGATCTCACTTTCTGTTTGGCGACCTTGCTGTCGAATACGATCTCAGAAGAGGAAATGGCAACATGTTCTGATGTCGGGATGATACAAAGGACACACTTGAAAAAAAGAATTTGTTTTTTAGATCAAAGACATGAAGAGCAATGCCAAAAAAAAAACATTTTCCTTTATATATTGCCCCAGAGTGGTCAAATAGGTTCATTATTGCTGGTTCCTCACAATGGAGTCTTGAGTCATTTCACCAAGTTTGGTGTAGATACATAAAAGCATTACTGAGAAATAGCCTCACTTCCTGTTTGGCAGCTTCACCATTGAATACGATTGCAAAACAGGAAATGGCATAACTTCAAATAACAATCCCAGTTTTAGACCAGAGGTGGCACAGTGGTGCAATGGTTGCTGTCGGTTCACAGCAAAAAAGGTTCGAAGTTTGAACCTGCCAGCCAACTGGGCTTTCCTGTGTGGAATTTGCATGTGCCTGCATGGGTTTCCTCCAGATGCTCCTCCCGCAGCCCAAAGACATGCAGGTTAGGTGAACTGGCTACTTTAAATTGCCCATAGGTGTGATTGTTCGTTTCCCTGTGTTAGCCCTGAGATAGACTGCTGACAGGCCCAGGATGTACCCCGCCTCTATCCTGAAGCCAGCTGGATCAGCTGCACCTTCCGTGTGACCCTTAAATGATGAGTGGCATAGACAAGAGTAATACAAAAAAATTCTTTTTTCCTATTATAACACCAAGAGGTAAAATGAGGCCGAGGTCTTGAGTCAGTCCTCTCCACAAGTTTGGTGTAGATACATAAAAGTGATGCTGAGATATGGGCTCACAACCTGTTTGGCTTTGTCAGAACTTTAACAGAAATAACTTTGCCAGAACCCTCTGTAGACGATATGTTCCAAATTTGGCGGTGATAGGATCAATGCTCTACACTGTAAAAACTAACACTGAATTTAATTAAAAATAATTAGTGGACCTAACTCAGTTTTTATCAGTCTGTTATTAACACTCACTTTAAACAAGTCACTTGTAATTTTGGGTCGACAGAGGTGACCAACTCGATGCACTTGAGTTTTAGCAACAGGAAAAAACGTAATTCCAACATTCGCACATGCGCAGATGATTCTCTACTTGGCGGTTTTTCCGGATTGAGCAAGCCCAGGCCAGGTGCACATAGGCTAAATGTCGCTTCAACTGCGGCGGGTTTTGGTTTACTGTGATTCTTTTCCTTTGCACACTGATTTGGTAAGTAAATAATTTTACCCTTGTGCATAC
>JAQMYM010000008.1:16037452-16048122 GCA_030014255.1 Parauchenoglanis ngamensis | reverse complement strand
ATGCACTCAAGGTACACTTAACAATATGGCACACTGAAAAGGATCCAGGGAAAGCGAGTCATGCTGTATTCCACTGTGTGACTTTGTGGAGCCTTGCACTGACGTTGACTTTTTCATCATTTACGAAGACATTTGAAGCTGAAGTAAATGGTTACTTGTCCATATCAAGGCTGTAACTTTCAGAGCAATATTTATTCCACCTTTAATGCACACAAAAGCAAAGAACACCAAAATGAGATGACATTCAGGCCTGAAATTGTTTCAGATCATGCGCCTAAAGAATTTCCTCCTAATCTAGACATTCAACATGAGAATATATTTTTTGACGCTGATGATGGTGAGTTTGAGGTTACTGATTTTTCCGAGGATGTGGAAGACTTGAGGTTTCAGTTGGAAAATAATGTAGCTGCTCTTTTTCTGAAAATCTCATCAATTTTTAACATAAGTGAAAATGCCCTGCAAGAGGTTATAGAGCAGATCAACCAAATCTATTTTCTGTCACAGCCATTGTTGCATTTCTCAATTCGAAGAATACTAAATAAGCATTGTGGAGATGTTGATGATTCTTTAGTGAGGGAGATTGCTAGGGTAGTTACTGAAAATAATGTATTCCTGAAATTCACTTCTACTGGGGGAGCACTGTCAACTGCTAGCAAGCGAACATCATACATTTTAAGAGAATTCTCAGTTGTGATGCCTGTTGAGTTTCTCCTAAAAAATGACAGACAGTCATTTATGTCCCCATACTGAAAATGCTGCAGACATTGCTAAGTAATGGAGACATTAAGGATAAGGCCATGTCATCCGAGACAATTTTGTCACATGGATACATATCTCACAGGGATGGTTCCTACTTCAAAGACAATTCTTTTTTGAGAGAGGAAAAATTCAGGATAGCTCTTTTCTTGTATATAGATGATTTTGAGGTGGCTAACCCATTTGGAACATCCAGAAAGAAACATAAGCTATGTGCCATCTACTGGGTGCTTCGTAATCTGCACCCAAAATATCGCTCCTCTCTTCATTCCATTCAACTTGCTCTTCTTTGCAAAGTCACTGCCATCAAAGAGCATGGTTATGGTGAAATTCTTCGCCCTCTTATTCAGGACCTTGTTTGTCTTGAGCAACAGGGTGTACATGTTGAACAGTTTGGAGCCAGCATAAAGGGCACTGTATTATTTGTTATAGTAGACCTTGAATTTGGCCTGTTGATGGTGATACAGAGATGGATGGATTGACCCCAAATGTGACACATGTATACTTTGGCCTGTTCTCTATCAATGTGCCAAATTCCATCAAAGGTGTTTTATGGGCAGAATATACTTAAAAATTAATTAATTAATAACAATAATAATAATATTGACATTATCATAACAAATAACAGCAAAAACTCACAGTACTTTTTTTTCTATACCTTTATACAGTTACAAGCACGTGCTTATGAACTAAACAGGAAGTCTCACATAAAGAGAAAAGACATGCTTTTACTTACTCCACCTTGCAAAGTAAGGTGGATAAAACATTGTTGTATGGGGCAGGATTAAGATTTCCCATCTATGGAATTAAGGGGCGCAAACATTTCCCAGCATGGCAGCCCCCCTGTACCCAAAGTAAGGCACTGCAGGCTATATCCACCTCAAATCACCAGATTTCAGAAAATGTTCCCGACTGACCATCTCAGATTTGCTTCATACTTTAAAAAAAAAAAATGTCATTAGTCCCAAAAAATAATAAGCTGTGTACCAGTTTTTCAGATATAGGGGCTTGAATAGGTGGGGCATAACTGTAAAAACAAGTGCAATAGAAAAAACTAAGAACTACGAAATTCCATAAGCCATAACATTGAACTATTTAAGCTAGACGAATGAAATTTTCAGGAATTGTTCTTAGGTACAAGATCTGCGGTAAAACATGCCATACTGGATACCTTAACAAATATAGTTTGGTTCATGGTACCAAATAAATAAATATTTTGGTACATGGTACTTCAATATGAGAAATACATACCAAAATTTGAAAAATCTGACATGTATAAATGTTGAGATACAGAGGGCCAAAATGCTCAGAAGCATAAAATGTTTTTTTTTGTTAGTTTTTTTTTTCAAAGATTCCAACAAGTTATAAAATGGTAAATGTGCAGTTGTGGAACTTCAGTTGCAGTAGATAAAGACATCTTGTACACAAGAACAATTCCTGGAAATTTCATGCATCTAGCTTACATAGTTAAAAACTTGTGGCTTAATGCAACCTCAGTTTTGTCTATAACACGTTTTTACAATAAAATCTGAGCTACGCCACTCCTATTCAACATCTTAAAAATCAACAATGATGCAAGGATGAAATTTTGCACACTGTTTTTTGGGACTAATGACATTAATTTCTGAAAATATGAAGCAAATCTGAGATGGTCAGTTGGGAAGCCTTTCGGTGATATATGGATTGACCCCGCATTATTGGAAACAACTTCTTTATAACAGTTATGAAGATTTTCTGCCTACTCAGCACAATTATGTTACATCATATGACTGAAAATCTTATTTCCTGATACACACACACACACATCACTGTACGTGTCATTACGATATACACCTCAGTTTCCTTTATAAAGGCTCTAGACCGACACACAATCTTTCAAATGTTGTAAATCAGTATGCCTTTATTTTCTAGTTGCCAAAAAATTGGCAAAATTCAGGTACACGCATTTCTCACAGATGAATTCAATCTCAATCCAAAGATTTAACATGCACATTAACTGATGCCATACACATTTACTGGATTCTTATCCATGTCCCTGAACTTTATATACACATAAAAATAATCCCTTGGTAGGCGTTGCTTTTCTGTGAAATTTGTACCATGGACCCTGCTTCCTAGTCCCTGCTTATCTTATTTTTTTATACATCATCTCCGAGTGTTGTACTTTTCCTGGCTTTACATTTGTTTGCCTGCTTGTTTGAATTTGCATGTATTAACCATGCCTGCCTGTGCTGCAATGCTGGGCTTTTTCTTTGTTAAACGCCACACAAAAACACAATTTCATTACCTTTAAGGGTCCAAAATGATAACAGCTCTGAATTTATTCAGCTTTCTATAACCAGAAATGCACTCCCCTGCTTGGCTTCTGCTTTTCTATGATAGGACAACTTTGTTCCAGTTCTCTTGCTAGTGCTTTGTATACCAGTTTTGATAGTGTCCTAAACTATTATCAACAGAAGTTGTTGCAAAAAACGGTACTAGATTTGTTTTAGTCAGATTTAAGGACTCTATTGGTATTGATAAAATCTGAAATTTTAAAAATAGCGTTTTGTGGATGAACGGTATTTTGCATTTTGTTGAATGATCCAGCAGCTTCTAGAGGTAGTCATAGACAGGCCACGGACAAACTTCAATACTACAGCACAAGAGGTATCTGCACTAGGGGTGGGCAATCTGGCATAATACACTGATCAGCCATAACATAAAACCATGTGCCTAATATTGTGTAGGTCCCTCTTTTGCTGCCAAAACAGCTCTGACCTTTGCAGGCATTGAGTCCACAAGACTTCTGAAGGTGTGCTGTGGTATCTAGCACCAAGATGTTCGCTGCAGATCGTATAAGTCCTGGAAGATGTGACATGGATCAGACTTGTTTGCCCAGCACATCCCACCAATGCTCGATCCGCTTGAAATCTGGGGGATTTGGAGGCCAATTCAACACCTTGAATTCTTTGTCATGTTTCTCAAACTATTCCTGAACAATTTTTGCAGTGGGGCAGGGTGCATTATCCTGTTGAAAAAGGCCACTGCCATTAGGGACTATTGTAGCCATGAAGGGGTGTACTCGGCCTGCAATAATGTTTAAGTAGGAGAAAGGTGCCAAAGAAACATGAACATGAATGTCAGGGCCCGAGGTTTCCCAGGAGAACATTGCCCATCACACTGCCTCTGCCTTATTGTCTTCTTCCATGGTGCATCCTGGTGCCGTCTCTTCCCCAGGTAAACAACACATGCACCTGGCTGGCCACATGATGTAAAAGAAACCATGATTCATCAGACCAGGCCGCCGTCTTCCATTGCTCCATGGTCCAGTTCTGATGCGCACGTGCCCATTGTAGGTGCGTTCAGTGGGGGACAGGCGTCAGGATGGGCACCCTAACCAGTCTATGGTTATTTAGCCCCATATTCAGCGCTGCAATGCACTGTGTGTTCTGACACTTTTCTATCATAGCCAGCATCAACCTTTCCAGCAACTTGTACCATGTTAGAGCTTTTGTGTGATCAGAACAGATGGTATAGCCTTCACTCTATATGCGCACCAGTGAGTCTTGGGTGCCCATGACCCTGCACCAGCTTAGCAGCTGTCCTTCTTTGGACCACTTTTGGAGTCTACTAACAAATGCATAACAGAAACACCCCACGAGACTTGTGGTTTTGGAGATGCTACGACCCAGTTATCTAGCCATCACAATTTTGCCCATGTCAAAGCCAATTAGATTCTTACATTTGACCATTTTTCCTGCTTCCAACACATCAACTTCAAGAACTGACTGTTCACTTGCTGCCTAATAAACCCCACCCCTTGACAGATGCAACTATAATGAGAATCTAATGTTATTCACGTCACCTGTCTGGTTTTAGCGTTATGGCTGAGCGGTGTATATCACAATGTTTTCAGGCTGGATTACAATCTATGAAATAATTATGATGTTTATCTTGGTTTTTAAGACCATTTTGTGAGACACTGAACAAAGCAACCAAACTAATTTCCCTACTGATGAAAATATACCTCTATAAGGAAAAGAATAAAAGAGACTATTTCAAGCATGGAGCGCATGTTTACTACTGATGTCTTCAGTATTTTAAACTGCAATAAATGGAAAAGTGACTGACCGGCAAGTGAGTATTTAAATATGTGAAAATACTATACACGTTAGCAGAGTTGGTTTTACATTTTTAGTTATCAAGTACTTACACACTCTTTGGGGTGCGTTCTTGTGGTTTAACAAATTCGCAGTGTTTTCTTTGACATGCTAGGCTTGCCTTTGCATATTTTACAGAAAAACGTTGTTCACGCTGTGTATAATCCAGCAGGTCCACCTAACGGATGTGGAATTGTTTAGACACCAACGCCTCTGTGTTGTCAGCTATGCTGCTATATTGGCAAGCGAAATGAGGAGGAACCATGAGCTAAGGAACCGCCTACTCTTTGCTATTACTGGTCTCTTCTGTCAACAAAACAAACTGGACTAGTGAAAGAGTAAAGTCTGGTTCATTAAACAAGGGCTGCCATTTCCGTCTTCAGTGCAACTGACAAAATGTGATTAGCATCACTGTGTATACAATCACTCTGTTTGTCTTGCTTATACCTTTGTTTCAGTTTTCCCATTCCCTCCCTTCAGCTACTTTTAAAAACTGGGCATTTCCTTACAAAACTACAAATGGAAAGCATGTCAAAGCTGTTGCTTCTACAAGTTACAGCACTAGGAAGTCATTACAGGAACATATAATGATGTTTACAGACAAGAGTGTATTGTAGGGCAGACTGTATGTCAGCGGAGCCAGGTGTATTTATGGGGTGCTGAAGATGCGAATGTTAAAAACATTAGGTTGAACAAGAAACTCACCTCACAACCATGCCATAAAAATCCCACCAAATGTCTGGATAAAAAGAAAGCTGCATCAATGGTCTCCATTTAATGGTGAAATTACTGTGGATTTCACTTATGAGAAAGACCACTTGAAGAGGTTATGTTTTTTGTTTTTAGGTATTTCATTTTTTACATGTGCCGCTGGACTCGGTACAAATGAGATATGCGTGTACCTCAGACTAAAAGGGGAAACGTGAAATGAAAAGTCTATAAATGTCCATGAAATCTGTTCCTTTTCCGTAGCTAATCTCTGGCCTTTGGTGAAATAATTTCCATAAACATGACTGGATCTAATATTAATGCTGCTATGCTTCATTGAATGGATGAACCACAGCCAGTTTTTTCATACATTGATAATTTCTGCATCAGTATTTTTTTTAAGTACTCAGTTCAGTCTGCTGATAAACTTTGCTGGGTTGGCTGTGTCCACCAGTTGAAGACCCCTGATCTATAAGGTTTCCACTAACAAGACTGTGATGCCGAACACGTGTGAAATGTTGCCCAAATTGGCAGCTTAATATACTACATTACTGTGCAAAAGTCTTGAACCAACCCTCATTTCTTCATATTTTGCTTTCCAGACCAGAAAGAAAGGCCCAGATCTCAACATTACTGAAATCCTTGATCATTCTCATCTTGACAGAGAATGGAACAAAAGGCAGCCAACGTCCAAAGAAGAGCTTTGGAATGTCCTTCAGGAAGCCCGGAGAACTAGTCCTGAAGACTACTTAAAGACATGTCAAGAAAGCTTGCCTAAGAGAGATCAGGCTGTGTTGAAGAATAACGGTGGTGAGAAGAAATATAGACTTTAAAGCTCATTAGAATAATACAAACTCTTTTTGTGTGTTTACACGTTTTAATCACTGTACCTATTGTCTCATTCTCCTAGCAAAATATAAAGAAATGAGGAGACTTTTGCACAGTGCCGTATGACTATAATCTGGATTGGATTCCACCCAAAAAGTCACGGTTAACAACGATAACAACAACAAAACTACAGCTTTAAAAACGATTCAGTTGTTTATCCCTGCAGGGTGCAAAGTTTTAAAAAATGAATAATCGCCAACTCAATCGCTTGTTTCTGCATCATGTCGGAGTTTTGGGAATGAGTTCCGAGCTTCAAACCTCAAGTTACGTAACTTGTTGAACATGATTCGACAGCATGCGACATCCCTGAGAAACAAACAAACAGCAGCAACGGCTTTCTTTCGATGAAAAGTGTCTTATCAGGATTTAACTCAATTTAATCACACATTTTAGAACATTCTCTACTAATGACCTCATCATCAATACTGCACAGTAGATCATTTGTTCTGCTTTGCTGTTTAGCTTTCAATGTTAAAACAAACCAGCAAAAAAAAAAGCTGGTCCTTTCAGGCAAAAAACAAGCATTCAAATTTTTGTCCTATTATTTGAATAATCCATTTGGTGCTGTGTTTTCAAATGACTATGCAAAGACCTCTTTGAGCTTTAACATGAGGTCCTTAATTTAAAGGATGCTTAACACAACTAATTTACAGCTAAAAGCAGTGTTCAAAATGTTAATAATTTGAAGTTTACCAAAATATAATTTCAGTAATCACTAGCTGACAAAAGTGCCATTATGTCCAATTTGCTGTTGCTTGTTGCCATAGAAATGACAAATGTTCCAAGCGGAAGGAGATAAACAGCTCTAAACAGTGTCCACGTCATCATCTTGTAATTACCATATTTCCTACATGATATGAATGATTATTATTACAGTAAGTAATGTATTTTGAATTTGCATTGAATTAGAAATTAAGGTACCAAGCCATACATTTTCTTGTCGGTGGAAGATCTCAGTCGTCACTGTGATGGTACCATCACGGACACATCTTTTGTACCTTTAGTACAAAAATCTATTTAAGGTACTTGATTGGATCTTTGGGAACAACTATTACGCTTTACTCTAAACGTTATACACTACATGCACCTTCCCAGGTAAAAGCTGCACACTGGAGGTACAAAAGATGGATCCTTAATGGTACTATCACAGTGAAGACTGACAAATGTACAGTTTGGTAACTCTACAGTAGTACTAAAACTCATTACAAGTGCGTTTCAATTCCTCTGTGACTGAATTTATTACTTAATTTTTGACTAGTGAAATATTGAAAAGTTCATGCTCGGTGCGTACTGCCTGAACCCAGCTATGAATTATTCCTTTAAAATCAAGGACAGTGATCCTTGTTTATAATGTATTTAATTGACCATTACTGCCAGTATAGCATAAAAGCCCGTATTCTTGTCTGAGTAGTTAATGTATTGGATGCATTACACAAATTGTTGTATGAATGAATGCGGTCATTATTACATCATTAGATCAAAATCCAAGATTACAAGAATACTGTAATAGATTTAAAAAGGCACAAACGAGTATTGCAGTACTAACAGCCTTATTAATATTAGCAGGATGATTAGTATTACAGTTTATTAATATGGTAGTAAACTTGGATTGGGACACGTTAAAATCGACCGCAAAATTGGCACGTCACAGTACAGAAAACACGCAACCAGTCGTGCAAAGAGCGGCGCGCGCGTGTACAAGGATGTCCGACAGCGATGCATGCACATTTCTGCACGCTCTCTCTCTCTCTCACACTCTCTCTCACACACACACACACCCACACACACACACACACACACACACACACACACACACACACACACACACACAGTCTTTGTTTGCGCCAAATGCCGCCATGTCGAATTCCCTACCTTCCCTCCCACTGCACACACACTCGATATCAGTCACAAACCTTTTCAGCGTCTCCTCTCCTCCGTTTAACGCTGCATGTGTAATCCGCGGCTCCATGGCGTCTTATAATGCGTATTAATCCCTCCGCGTCGGTGTTATTCCCGTGAATTAACGCAAAATATCCGTGCTCGAGTCATGCAGCGCGCGCATCCCATTGGCTGTGTGTGGTGCACTACAGTAGAGCTCTACACATTCACCACAGCGCTCGGTTTAACCCTGTACAGCCCGGAGCTTCCGGTCATTTCCGCCCGCTTGTTTTGTTTGTTTTAGACGATTTCTGAAGCCTTTAAAAAACATTTCCGTCTGAATACGTCTAAGGATTGTTCGTAACTCCGGTTGGGCACGTAAAAAATTGTGTTTGTACCAATGTTTGTACTAGTGTTTTACAGTCATGTTATTACTGCCATCAGCAGGCGAAGAGTTATCACGACTTCCGTCATTTCCGCCACCGGGATATTTCCGTCCTGAGACATTTCTGCTGAGAGCTAGGCCACTTGCTAATCTGTAGCGGACCAAAATCACATTACTGTTAGTTATTCCATATTTAAGATATGCAAAACAAACAAACAAACAAACAAAAAAAAACCCGACGTAGACATACTATAGAAAACATGTGTGTGTCAATATACACACACATACACATATATACATACATACATGAAGACTGTGCTGTTATACAAAACGTTACATTACATGCTGAGGTGAAAGCTGAGCGCCACTACCCCAGCCTCAACCAAAATAATAACAGTGAATTTAAACTTAATGTTACAGCCGTAATAATTGAACAGAATGATACACTCCTTCTGACCAATCAGATACGAGCATTCAACAGCGCTGTGCTATAACTAAGAAGTAAAACACAAGGGGCTGTGCAGTGCAGGAGAATAATCAGTGATGCAGCGTTACTGTTTCCAACACAAAATTGATTTGAACATTTCCCAAATTTCCTTAACATCATGGATGTCATTGCCTGGATTTGGAAGCGAGTTATTGGAGTTTCTGGGATCAAAAGTCGTAGCAGGTTGAATCATTATTATTTGCATTATTTCCATTTTTATAGTGTAATATATAAAATGTATGTCCTTAGGGGTAAAATGACATGTTCGACTTGTTTGTTTTGAGTAATGCAATTAAACTAATTAGTGATGATTATTGCTCCAGGAATATGATAAACAGTCGTATCTAGACCCGGCAATTCATAACTCTGGATGGTTGAAACACCTCGTTATTCAGAATTAAATCTGTGAATTCAGAATAATTACATGGATTAAAATGTAGAAAGGAAGTCTTGTAAAACAAACAAAAAAAAGTATTATGCTATACAACTAAACTAGCCAAAATGTGGGATCAGAATCGGTTAACCAAAGATTATAACAAATTTTAATTAACTGTTAATTACTGTTACATGCCTGTTACAACTGAATATATTTTCATTTGACAGCTTTTACCTAACATCATAGCTACCCTAATAATACTAACATGCTGTCTAACTTAGCTAATATTGAAAAACAACAAGTTGGTGTATTGATTATGCTGGCTACCTAGTGCTAACTACAGTTATAGCTAATGTTACTAGATGGGTAACTTATCATTGATTAGCTAGTATTAACCAAAACATCAACCTGTTGTTGTACACTATATGGCCAAAAGTTTGTGGACACCTGACCATCAAACTCATATGTGCTCATTGAAAAACATAGATTTTGTCCGTATTTTGCTCTTGTAATAACCTTCATTCTTCTAGGCTTTCCACTAGATTTTGGAGTGTGGCTGTGGGGATTTGTTTATTCAGCCACACGAGCATTAATGAGCTCAAGCACTGATGTCAATTTAGGAGGCCTGGGACACAGTCGGAATTCCAGTTTATTCCATCCTAAAGTTGTTCAGTCGGGTTGAGTTGCAGGTCCCTGGACCTTGCTTTGTGCCCAGGGGCACTGTCCTGCTGGAACAGGTCTGGGCTCCTCAGTTCCAGTAAAAATGAAAAAATGAATGCTACCGCACAAAAGGTTGTCCTAGACAACTATGTGCTTCCACCTTTGTGGAACACCAACAGTTTGGGGACGACCCACATATGGATGTGATGGTCAGGTGTCCACAAACTTTTGACAATAGTGACAACAGTTCTCTAATTCTAACATACATATTTATGGGACTACAACATCCATCCATTATCTATAGCGCTTTATACGTCTGGGTCGCGGGGAAGCTGGAGCCAATCCCAGCATGTTCGGGCGAGAGGCGGGGTACACCCTGGGCAGGTCGCC
>JAQMYM010000008.1:16017752-16031208 GCA_030014255.1 Parauchenoglanis ngamensis | reverse complement strand
GTAATGTTTTACAACGTAGAAAGCAAAAAAAATAAAGAAAAACCTATGAAAAAGAGTAGGGGTGTCCAAACTTTTGATCGGTAGTGTATGCAAGTAAAAAGATTAATATATGCACAGTTAGACAAGCTCACTAAGCATTTTATTCAAGTTATTTCAGTATACACTAGCAAAGCATAGCTACTGAGAACAGAGGTTTTACTTACTATGGTCTCCTGGTAAGAGTCAAGGTCACTTGATAACCTGCTAGGTAATGTGATTCAGAGTAACTTGCACATGACCAGTAGTACGCACTAACTTGTGTGTCATGTGTTGAATAGGTGTTGTAGTTGAAACATCGATTATGCACTAGCTACACATAGTTAGTCGGAACACAAGTTCAACCACTAGCTAAGATTTTTAGTTACCCATGAGTACTTTGTCCTAATTCACATTAGGGAAACAAGTACAAACTGACAGAGTTCTATCTTGAATCTGAACATGCAGTATGTTGTAACATGGATAGAACATGAGTATGCTGTAGCCAAGTGTGCTAGCGATGCTAGATAGAATAATAATTAGCTAGTTACAAGCATTTAACAACATATTTATGGTGTATGGGCTAAAGTGGGCTTTAGGATATGAACACGAGTTAATTGACCGCTAGTCAGAATGCGTCTGTGTGCTAGAAAAGTCCTGGATGGGCGTGTTATGTGTATAAACATCACCCCTCTATTAAATTTGTACCTTGTGATTGTAATTTGTTTGTGTTAATCTCTTACAGAGCAAGTGTTTGCCAGCCTTCCTCAGATGGAAAGGGGTGTGGCTAAAGTTATCGGCGGGGACCCGAAAGGGAACAACTTCCTGTACACGAATGGAAAGAGCGTCATCATCAGGAACATCGAAGTAAGCTCTTGTTCTGTACAGTCCGTTCTGAAGTGAACATGCTTGTGCTGTACTACATCAGTTTCAAGCGTTGTTATTCTATCGCACGCTCGCTGAAAAATCAACAAGAACGCACATGAATGGCACATTATTAATGAACAGATGGGAAATGGCTAAAATGTTGGCAGAATGTAGGGCTTGTTGAAATGTCATGGCCTTCTAGCTATAAGTGATGGCGTGTAATTAGGTTAGGGTGTTGCAATGTGGCGACTGTAGCTAGTCACCACAACCAGAGCTACAAAATAAACATTTAAAGTTTGCATATATCCGTTATACATGTACATTTTGTTTTCTGTACTAAGTCTGAGGCAAAAAGTGTCTCCATTTTCCATTATCAAAATACCCAAGATTGATGTAGGTCTTTTGTATGTTTTCTGAGGTGTCGTTAGGCTGTGGGGTTTTTTTTTTTTTTTTTTCCCTTTCTTTTTGCTGAAACCTGGAACCCCTTTTTAATGATGTTACTTTAATCAGCATTAACTTGAAACCTTAAACTTGGTTATTGATGTCACTCAGAGGCGTATGGTTCACTAGGTATTAATCCATCATTTATATTCATTAATCATTGATATTGTGTGTATGTGTGTGTTACAGAATCCCTCTATTGCTGATGTCTACACAGAACATGCGCACCCAGTCATTGTTGCCAAATACTCACCCAGTGGCTTCTACATTGCCTCTGGAGGTGAACAATTCTCTTTCTCTTGCTTTGTGTGTGTGTGTGTGTGTGTGTGTGTGTGTGTGTGTGTGTGTGAGAACTGACAGCTAGTGGTTAACATTCTCCATTCCATTACAGAGACGTACACACACCGTGTGAAAGTATACTGTATCTTGTCTAAGTGATTGGCTATGTGTCCCATTCCACCTGTTGTCCCCTACATTTGGTTAAAAAAACTTCCAGTTATACACTATATAGTCAGCAGGTGGTATGATTTGGGCAATGTCCTGAGAGTCCTTGTTGGACAGGCTGACCATTTTTACACTTCTACTAATCTGTTTTTGTCTCTGTGCACTTCAGATGTGTCGGGTAAGTTACGTATTTGGGACACGACCCAGAAAGAGCACTTGCTGAAGTACGAGTATCAACCCTTTGGAGGGAAGATAAAGGACATCAGCTGGACGGAGGACAGCAAGCGTATCGCCACAGTGGGAGAGGGACGAGAGAAGTGAGTCTGTATGAGGGGACCGTCTTATTAACATAGATTTTCGATGCCTATTCAGAGTGTAGTACAGTCCTGTTATTAAAAAAAAAAGTTTTGGAATGCCTAGCATTGTGAAAATGACTTTGGAAAGCATTTGGAATGAAGCCTAGATCATTAGCAATGTTTCTGCATTTTAAAGCAAGGTGAAACCTTTGACGGCTACCTTACTTGAATAGACAGTTACTATAAAATATAATTCCATAAACGGATTTATTACATTTGAATAGAACACGATATGCTGTTGTAGGAAAATAAGGAATGAGCGTGTGGTACGATGCTGTTACCACCTGATGTAGAAAAAAGTAATGTGTGTGTGTAGGTACGGTGCAGTGTTCCTGTGGGATTCGGGCTCCTCGGTGGGCGAGATCATCGGGCACAGTAAGATCATTAACAGCGTGGACCTTAAACAGACTCGGCCCTACAGACTCATCACAGGCGGAGACGATAAATGCACCACCTTCTTCGAGGGGCCGCCCTTCAAATTCAAGTGCACTTTCAGCGTAAGTCCATTTCATTTCTCAATGTAGATCAGGTAGAAGATGACACACCTCCATTATCCTCTGTATGGATCTAATGAATATCATTTCAAATCATGTCACCCACACTATATAAGACAAAAGAGTAGTGTATCCTCCCATGTATGCACAAAAGTGTGTGTGTGTGTGTGTGTGTGTGTGATTCTGAAAAGTTGACCCAGGGATGGGAAAAGGAGCGGTGCGGTGAGACAGGAATGTGCTACGTGTTCGAACATGCTTCACCTTGGCAGTGCTTTTAATATCAGGCACACACACTTAGTGTAGTGGAGCATTTAATTATTTTTAATCGACATTGTAGTTCAACAAAAAAGGTTTTGTAAATCTGGATGTGTTTAAGTGCCTGTAAATGTGTATTCTTTTCTAACTTATTACATCAGCATGAAGAAAAGTAGAATCTTTGAAACATTTACATGAATTTCAGAAATTCTTCTTATTTCATATATCTAATTTTTGTTACTCAAACTGGTATTGACCACACAAGTTCATGTAAAAAGAGTTGCTCCAAATTAGTGTGAAACCTGATGATCAAATCCATCATAGTGTTGTCTGAGCATGTGCTTCAACGGAAGCGAGAAGACTCCAGGAATTCCAACCTTTTATCCAAAAGATTTAACATGGTCAAGGTCCTACATTTTGCTTACATTTGCATAATGACTTCCTGTTTATTTTAAGTTTGGAATAAAAAATAAATAAATAAATAAAAACAAAAAACTGACTTTTGGACCTCGCTGTTTGGTGGCTTGGGAAAACCGTTCATGTGGTGAAATTTTGACATTTCATACTATTTATAGTTCTGAAAATGATGTCCAACAATTTGACGGAAGTGTCATTCAGTGTAGGAGGAAAAGCAAATGTATGCAGACTGAACATTTTACTGAAAATCTGCCAGACAATTAAATACCATTACTGTAATATGTTCTTTTTTTAATATCCTAGAAACTGCCTTTTGCACCATGTACATAAAGAACATGTACAAATTGAAACACTACTTACAATGAAATCCAAAGGCCATACTCAATCGGTATGCAAAGAATTTCAAAACAGTCCGAAGTAGCTCATAGCTATCTGGCTAGTACACTAGCTTGGGCTTGTCACATGGTTGTGGAATTTCAGTATGTTTCTTAGTTTATATCGTC
This sequence comes from Parauchenoglanis ngamensis, assembly GCA_030014255.1. Lineage (NCBI taxonomy): Eukaryota > Metazoa > Chordata > Actinopteri > Siluriformes > Auchenoglanididae > Parauchenoglanis > Parauchenoglanis ngamensis. The sequence goes on along the minus strand of JAQMYM010000008.1, from coordinate 16,027,416 downwards.
ATATTCTTAGTGAAATTGGTGCCAGACCTGAAGGAATATACAATACAATCAGAGTTTGTTCATTACTAACTTCAGCTGGCTTGCCACATGTTTTGGACGCAGAAGTTTTCTGTAATTTCGTTATTTTAGCATCAGATCGAGACAGCGGGGGGGAATCGATTCAGTTATGTATCGCAATTCGTTTGTGTGGCGATTCATCTTTCGCGTTTGATTTCAAGGTGTTGAAACGATGCAGCTCCTCTATAATCCTAAAGTTAATGCACTCAAAACTAGCCACGCATTGGCAAGCAGCACAGCATCCCTTGTGGTAGGAGTGAATTTTTTCCTAACTTTATTTAGAAATAATAATTCATTGGGTCAATGGTGTTTAAAATTGTAATATTGAATCAGGATATTTATAGAATATGCAATATTTGTAGGGGGGGGGGGATGATTCTCATCCCTAATATCAAACCATAATGGGCTCTGCAGCTTAGCCCAATTTTTCAAGTAGGTCTAATTGCAGACGCAGAGTACTTACTACATGACTCGCCCATTTCACGGCGCTTCCGTCTTGCACGCTACACCAGCCTTATTTGACCTCGGGGTAAAGGTGATATTTTACCCCTGAGGTCTTGATGAAATGTCTGTGACATGCTTTTGTCAAAGTACTGCAAAGAGAGAACACCACGGCACCCTTTTTACCCTGTCTGAACAGCCCTGGAGTGCGTTTCCTGAACACTTGGTTGCCAGTGTTAGCCACTTGTATAGTTGGAACCATGCAGTTGAGATGCAAATGTCTCCCAAAACATAGTTTGAACTATCGAGGTAATTGTTTTGTGAACTTGCATAGTACGAACCATTGTTAAGCGACACCTGTGTCTCCAAAAAACATAGTTCAACCAAACGTTTGCAAGCACCATCATTGTTGTGTAGTTCGATCTATGGCTCTGGAGCTGTAGTTAAAAGTTAGTTCCGGGTGACGATGTCATCGATGGTGTGGGGACTGTCTTCTATGGCAGAGGTTCTGTGGAAGGAGTGTCATTATGTCAGTAAGCTGAATTCAGTAATCCAAAGTTTTTAGTGTGGTGCACCCAGTAGAGTGGGAGGTGGTTAAATAAGCTATATGTGGAGGGTTCATGGTTCAAGCCTATTGTAGGGTAAATCGTTAGAGAGCATATAGCTGCATAGTTTGAGTTTCGAAACCACTCCCCACTTTGGTTGTGAGTTTTTGCATGCTTCCCGCTGTCAAAGTAAGAGCGAACACGTTGTAGTTCGAACTATGGTGGTGCAAACCAACATGATCCACACTACTGTGATACGAGCAAGGTACAACAGTTTTGGGAACCAGTCGTACTTCAGATGTTAGTTAGGTTGACTATGCATCATACCATCAATCAATCAATGCTATCCTCCGTCATCGTACAGGAAACCCCTGTTCAGAACTATCAGTTTGAGTGCCTGTTTCTTTACATGATAATGAGCCACTGCTAACCCCACCCCCTTCTTCCGATGGGCCAATCAGTTGGCACTGTGCTTGTGAATATTCATGACTTTACCCCTGCTTCTCAAGCCATGTTTAAAGATACTTAAATGAGGGGCGGTTTAATTCTAACGAGCTCCTGAAATGGAAAGGGGAGTCAAATCTATGCTTGTTTTATGAAGCACATGATTTCTGAAATAGGCAGCCCAAAACAAACTGACTAGGTTGTCTTCGTTTAGACTTTATGGGTTGGTAGGCACTTTGTATGCCAAAACGTATGTGCACAAGCTCTGAAAAAGTGAGTTTTTCATATGTCCCCTTTAAGGTTAGGTCTGGGGAGTGAGGCTAGCCTTCCATTTAGATTTAGATTTTGGGTTAGGAACTTCTTGTGGTACTTCCAGCTGTTAACATGCGTTGTCTCAGGGGGTATGTTGTGTACTGAAGTGGGTGTGCCTTGTCGGCCCTTGTAGACCCTTCTAAGTGAACTGAGCTAATAAATAGACAAAATTCAGTTGATTTTGATCAGTATTCATTGGAAAAATGTGAAATCTTGACACACTTTGTGACCCAAACCACCAGAAAGAGTATAATTCAGTTCTATAGTGCAATGGACATGGCCACAAAGATGCTTTACAGGCTCAAAAGGGAGCCAGTCCGCTGCTGGACGCTGGTCATTTTGCCTACGTATTTTACAAACAAATCATCTAGGTCACAGTGGTTCTACCATGCAAACACAACAGCGCAAGACCGATTTGAATGATGGCTTCAAGGTGAATGCAGTGATGGAGACGAGGAGAAATGGGTTGTGAAAAACTGTGATCACTGACTTTTATTTTCACATTCTAATCTATTCTGATTCATTCTAAAGCTAGAGATGACCATTTAAGCACCCTCCAAAAACACAACAACCCAAAACCACAGGAAACGCGTTCACCTTTGCTTGTTGAAATAAGCGAAGCTCTACGTGTTTGTGTGCTCACTCTGTTTTGTTCCCTCACTCTCTCTACAGGATCACAGCCGCTTTGTGAACTGCGTTCGTTTTTCACCAGATGGAAATCGGTATGTCACAGCAGGAGCCGATGGACAGGTAAAGTCAAAGGAAATGCACATGTCGCACCTTAAAAACGTGAATGGCATTTCTCAAGATTGTGTTGTGATTCTCTGCGAAGCAATCTGACAACAACGGGCCTCATTTATCTTTTGTGTGTAAATATCTTTGTAGGCCGCACACAACTTACAATATGTATAAATTGCACTTTTTCACCTCTGAGCCCTATAGATGTATTAGACCTTGCTTCAGACTTTCCTCTGGTCTCCACCTGTCTTGTATTTCACTCTCTCTCCCCAGATCTACATTTACGATGGAAAGACGGCAGAAAAACTGGGATCGCTGGGAGGAGATGCAGCTCATGAGGGCGGGATTTACGCTGTATGTATGTTTACGTTCTGTGTGTAAATAGGACCGTGTGCATACATCGGTGTTTCACCATTTTTCAGCTGCAGCTGAGATTTCATTGCGATACAAAAGTCCAGTGGCTCAGACTATCAGATGATACTCTAACATGAGAGGTTATGGTCTTGACACATGGCTCATAGCAACAGATTAGCAAATCTACATGGTAAGTACACTTAGCAATGTGGCCAATGAGTGTACGCTCACCATGTAGCATAGAAGACGGATAAATAATGACATTGTAAAACAGCCACAATAGTATATGTAAATAGAATATTAAACGTGTCTGTTGGAAATCGTTAACGCTCAACGACTTTGTTTATTTTAATACTTAGAAGGAATTAATTACTGCCATTTACCTAGATCTAAAATCTAAAAATTTTGATTACTATGTCTAAAGCATTTAAAAATAAAACGGGAATAATAGAATAGGATGTGCTGGATCAAGTGCTACAGAACAATGAGGCTAGAAGACACAAATTTAACCAAATATACAAGACATCCATCTAACAAGATATTTCAATGCCTGCCATCTTTTCATTCATGTATTGTATTAGTCTTCATTTAGAATTTTTTAAACGTCACTTGCTTTTATGTTTTATGCCTTAATTTTCAAACATTGATGCTACTTTGACTTGACACACCCCAATGTGAGACCCTAATATATATATATATATATGTTATTTGATTAAATAAATGTCATGTCCAACGTAAGCTTAGAAAGACCACACCTGTCAGACCTGAGCACTTATAATGATGACTCAACTCTGCAGGTGAGCTGGAGTTCAGACAGCACTCAGCTTATCTCTGCATCCGGTGACAAGACCGTCAAATTATGGGATGTGGCGAGCGGCACCGCAGTGACGACCTTTAAACTGGGTACAGACGTTCTAGATCAGCAGCTGGGTTGCCTGTGGCAGAAAAACCACCTCCTGAGCATTTCTCTGTCTGGATACATCAACTACCTGGATAAGAACAACCCGAACAAGCCCATTCGCACCATCAAGGTGAGTAGGTGGCAAGGAGTCAGGAATTAGGAACATAGCTGGTTGGACACTGATTGTTGCTCGTTACTTGTTTAGGGTCACAGTAAGTCCATCCAGTGTGTGACCATACATAAAGTCGACGGGAAGAACACCATCTACTCCGGCAGCCACGACGGACACATCAATATCCTTTCACTCCTGTAGAAAGTGTAAGGCGGATGCTCCACCTGAACAGATATGAAAAGTGTGTAATTGTTGATACGGTGAAGTCGGTGAGGAGACTTTTATTTATCATTTCTGGAAGGAGTCTCCAGTATCAGTGCTTTGTAACGGTCAGTGGTGAAGCTGTAGGGTTTCCCCCATCATTGATTCGTTTTCTATAACGGCACGTCCGCAAGTATTATTCCTTACTTTTATATATGGGGTTTTAACTCTTTTAACTCTGCTATGGTGGGATAACTAATGAGGTCATAAAATGTGTGCATTCCTTTGTGTGATAACTGTGTTTCTAGCCATTGTTATCCTTAACACGTGTGTGTACATTACTGGGATGCTCAGAGCGGCGAGAACAATGAACTATCAGGAAAAGGACACACGAACTCCGTAGTTAGACTCTGCCTGGACGACTCTGACCGACTGGTGAGCTGCAGCATGGACGATACAATCCGCTTCACCGACCTGAAGAAGAAGGAGTACAGGTAAATGCCCAAACGCCGTTTGAGAGTGTGAGGCTTTGATTCAAAATGGGAAACGGGAACGGGGCTTTAAAAAGGTCACATGTATGATGGACCACACACACTAGAGGTATTCTTTAGAAACGGTGTAGATGAAAGAAGGTACTCTGTGATGACTGTACTTTGTGTGCGTGTTAGCGCTTCTGACGTGGTGAAGATGGACGCTCAGCCAAAGACCGTGTCTGTTGGACCTGGAGGCTTGGCTGTAGCTGTGTGTATTGACCAGGTAATGCATGCACACACGGCTATGTTTTCAACATGATGCTGTTAACGTGGAATATGGGCCCTTCCACCTTGGTTTCATTCAGCTCGTTCCCTTTAATCAAAATGGTGCCTAGCACACATGGGTGCCAGTGTAAAGAGCACAATGACGATGAATGAACGTGCTTAATTCTCCGCTAACACCCTCGCATCATTTGCTCTGTTCGGTCGGTTGAATTAATAGAGTGACTCTTGTCTAGTGGAGCTGTCCTGGAGTACGTTTTTAATATGGTTACATGTTTCTTTTCCTGTAGGTGGTGCTGTTCAAGGATAAGAAGAAAGTGTTCACCCTGGATAATCTGGGCTATGAGCCAGAAGTAGGCACGATTCACCCCGGGGGTGGCACTGTGGCAGTGGGCGGAGCTGTAAGGAAGCACCGAGTGCCGTTTTTGATTTGTATATTTTGCCTCCTTCAGTTTGACTTTTTGGCTTCTTGTCAATGAGAAGCTTTTACACATGGCTCAGCTTCATTAAGGAGTCCCACCTTATTGACTAGACGAAAACGTCGTACCTGAAGTTTATTATATGTATAAAGAATTTAAATGTTTAAGGAATATATGAGGAAAGTGTGTGTGTGTGTGTGTGTAGGATGGAAAGGTGTATCTCTACTCAGTCCAGGGGAACACCTTGAAGAATGATGGGAAGGTCCTGGACACCAACGGCCCTGTGACTGATCTGCAGTACTCCAGAGATGGGGCATTCCTTGCTGCCGCAAATGCGAAGAAAGTCATCACTGTATATACCGTTGCCGATGGTTACGCGGTAAACAAACACAGCCGTTATCCATTTGCAGCATTATCATATATACTCACTGTTCGCAGTGTAACATGAACTATATTTCATCATTCTCAATATCCTCAGTATACTGTGGTATCATCACAGCCCTGCGTGTGTTTTTGTGTGTGCAGGCTAAGGGTGAGTTCTACGGGCATCATGCTAAAGTGGTATGTCTATCCTGGAGTCCTGATAATGATCACTTTGCCTCCGGAGGAATGGACATGATGGTGTATGTCTGGACCGTCTCCGATCCCGACAAGCGGATCAAAATTCCCGGTACACAAACGCACACTTACTGTTTTTCGCAATATGCATGATTTTTCATTCCCCCAAACAAATATTCCTGTTTGTGTTATTCTGTCTAATGATTTCTTGATAAGAATGGATTTGTAGATGGATATTTGTCTGAGATTAGCAGCCGGTTGCATCAGTGAAATGTAAACTGTTATAACCTTTAAATACAATTTGAATGTACAGTAAATGGCCACCAGGGATGGAAAAAAAAAATTTCTTAGAAGTTGCAAGTACTCATTCAGGCAATATTGATCAGCCAATCATGTGGCACTAATGCAATGCCTACATTCATGATGCAGTTGAGGAGCTTCAGTTAATTGTCGCATCAAACCTCAGAACGGAGGGAAATGGGGGAGGGGAGGGAGGGATAGGATACTGCCTGGCCTTTTTCCAGTCTTCAGCATGTTCCAATTCAGATTTCCAGGTTGCAGGCTTTGAATTTTCCTTTCCTGCTTCTTGACCATGGATGTAGTATTTCCTGTTTATGTTGGACAGTGTGGTTCTGACCGTTTTACACACTACTACTTCTGTCATACCTTACAAGTCTGTGTTGCGACTGAAATTCAACTACTTGTAACACCTGGTTTATTAGGACCGCCGTTACACTCTAAACGATGACCGGACTTGCGCTCCACTGGTGCAGGACTGTAGCAAAGGAAACAATACAGCACTGAATGTGGTGCAAACCTTTTTAAATGGTCAAAAGGTGGTGAAAACACCCTTCCATCTGCCAGATTGCTCTGTTCCAATAGTTTCACATTGCCTAGAAAGAAAAATGGTGTTTTTACCGGTCAGTCTTTTATATAGACAGTATCATGATTACATTAATAATAAGTTCTATGAGTTGGATCAAAAACTTTTCATGTGAGATTTAGGAGTACTTGGATATGGCATGACGAGGTAAGGATATTTTAAAAAATGAAAATGGCTGCTACATGAACTTGCAGAATTACGTTGTTGACATATTTATTAACGGCTAATCTGTGGTTTCGTGTGGATTTTTGTGTGTGTGCGTTGCAGATGCTCACCGGTTGCACCACGTCAGCGGCTTGAGCTGGCTGGATGAACGCACACTCGTCACGACCTCTCACGATGCATGTGTGAAACAGTGGACGCTAAAAATCTAAACACTCGTGCAGGATCAACAGGGACAGGGCCTGCTCTTTCTCTCTTTCGCTCTCTCGCTCTCTCGCTCAGACTTGCGCACCCTCTCTCTTTGATTTTAAGGGTTGTGTGCCGGTGATCTTGGCTGCCTTTGTGTGTGTAGGTGTGTGTGCGTCTCCTTTTCTGCCTTCATTCGGTTAACACTCTCCTTGTCCCTCATCTTTATGAAAGGTGTGACATTCCAGAGGCGCAAGAGTGAGACCTCCATCTGGCCAACATTCAGTACACACACATGCGCGCGCGCGCACACACACACACGTGTGCGCACACACACACACACACACACACACACACACACACAAATGTACACACGTACTCACAAAGTTTCTAATACAACACTTTTGATCCGACACCAAGGTCACGGTTACATCAGGAGTTATGTTTAATACACAATGGATCCTTTTTTTAAAAAAAACCAGGTGGAGGTTTAGCTTTAGCTCTCTCTCTTACTGTGTCTCGCACTTATATGATGGACCGTGGTCTGTATCTGCATTCTGCTGAAAGGATCTGTATGTGTGTGTGTTTGTTCAGGGAGCAATAACAGGTTGTGAAGCAGAAACTGAACAGTCCAGAGATTTACTGTAGCGTATGTGTGTGTGTGTGTGTGTGTGTGTATGTGTGTGTGTGTGTGTGAGAGAGACATTGGTGTTCTGTCCTGTTCTGTCTCCATCATTGTGGGTATGTTTGTTGTGGTAATATAAGCCTCCACTTTTTCACTGGAGTGGATGTGATTCATATTAACAACAATAATGATGATAATAATAAATGATGGAAACAAAGCCGAACACTTTTTATGCACAACATTGTGTGTGTGTGTGTTGTATTTGTTTTACACTCTGGCCTATTGAAATGATCAAAATGATGTGTAATGATGTGAGAAAAGCATCCTGGGTATTTAACAATGACATCAATGAATCAAAACCTATCTATGTTAAATACAAATTTAACTGATGATTGGGTTCAATTAGATGAGCCGCACCAGGCTTGTTTGCTGCCAGCCTTATTGAATATAAACTTAATCTGTGATTTTCAGAAGGTCTCAACAAGCAGCGCATTGTACTGCGATTACCAAAAGAAATTACCAAAAGGAAAAAAAGTTACTATAAATATATCCTGCTAGCACAAATTGAAAAATGGGAGTTCCTAAATTATACACTTTATGAACTTATGTTCATTAAGCAGCTCACTATATTGCAAACAGCACAGAATACCTTTTGTCATTGCACATTTCTTGCATAGCATCAGTGGGAGAAAAGCTGCTGTGTCTGTGCTCATGCATCTTGAACACCGACCACATGTTTTTGGATTGTTGGAGGGAACCGGAGTACTCAGAGGAAACCTATGCAAGCAGGCGGAGAACATGCAAACTCCATGCAGAAAGGCACCTTGGCCAACCCAGGGCTCAGACTTGGGACCTTCTTGCTGCAAGACAGTAGTGCTAACCACTGCCCATGTTTCATGTCATGCCATAGCTCAAGTTTTTCTCTTCATTCACGTGTAAATCTTTCGCCTGTTCTAACCACTGCCCCACCCAATCGTCATCAACCTATAGGCTACAGTACGCCATAATAGCCAGAGGTTAAAGTGTAAGGACGGCAGCTCGAGTTTACATATTACTATCAATGGTCAGTGTCTTTTTAAAGTATCTTTATTTACATCGCATGCCATCACTTCACGTATTCGCTATAGAGTCATTTCATTTTCATTAAGGGTTTCACAACAGGACTGAGAGAAAGTTTCTCCTGTCTTTCCTGTCTCTCATACATTAAGTATATTTCTACCTGTCCCTTTGCATTATACATGGCATTACATGGTATCACAGCTGGTGAGTTTACCTTTGTTACCAGTTTTAGGCCTTATGTGCACTACTGCTAAAGTTAGCTTAATTTCAGCCCATTTACACAGTTTATGGTATGATTTATGGTTTGCCTGAGAAGCTTATAAGAGCCACTATGTGTCGGTCACCAAGACGACACAGCTAATTCTGCTTAGCTTAGTAAAGACACATTAAATGTTCTCTAACTCAAAAGTGAACTTTTGGAAACTGTTTACCACAGAGCAAAACCATTTGCATGAATGTTGGCCTGCTATTCGTGCCATTAAAGACTGTCACTAAGAATGTCCGCTTTGGTTGCAGTTGTTCCTCCTAAAGGTGGCATGACCATTTATTATGCTCAGGGGGTAATTACTTTTTCCACATGGGTGATATGGCATGATTTCTCCTTCAAGAAATGATTTACTGTAGAAATAAAAAAACTGTTTTGTGTTTTGTGTCCTCCTTGTGCCATATAGTGCATGTCTCATGCATCTGGCAACCGCGCAGATGAACACGTGGTCCGCACGTGAACACAATCTGATTGGTCTGTGTATCCTTGGAGGCGGGGTCAGGAACTGATGTAATGGAGCGCGTGCTGGGGTTTTTTTTAAATCACTATTATATAGTTTTATGGTTAGTTTATATACTTATATATAAGTATATAACTTATATATATATATATATATATATATATATATAAAACTTATATAGTTTATA
>JAQMYM010000008.1:15987909-16007116 GCA_030014255.1 Parauchenoglanis ngamensis | reverse complement strand
AAGATGCTGGGATTGGCTCCAGCTTCCCCGCGACCCAGACGGATAAAGCGGTATAGATAATGGATGGATGGATGGACGAACAAATTGTAATTTGCAGAACATAAATCAACTCCTGAACCAGAAACTCTATGGAACTTTCTGGCAAGTGGGCTATATGGAGGAGTGGTTCTAAAAATAAATTAGAAATGCCTGCATACCACTGTTAACTTATTTCCCATGCAAAGACTGAGAAATAGAAATAGAAGAAAAATGTGCCTTCCTTATATATGACCCTTTTGGCTAGCTTCAAGTCTTTTTGTGCATTTTCTGAGATGGAGCTCAGGTGGGAATTTTGCTGAAACCGAGCAACGCTTCCCATAGCTTCATACTTGTCACATTTCACACTCCGTGTGAAAAGAAAAACCTCAGGACTTTTAATGTTTTGTCCTGCAGGATACCAGTCAGGTCTCAATGCACATACCTAGTCTCAACATGAAGCTTTCTGGCAAGCTTTTCAAAATAAAAAAGGGAAGAAGATCAGCACACCTACATTCGGTGTGACAGAATGCCGTGATAATTAAATCAGAAAGAGTTTCATAGATAGTGTTATGTTCTGGCATAAGTCATGAAGTGACACCCTAGTCTCAGCTGACGGACCATTAAGATGATATTGCCATATACTTCCCTGTCTGTCTCTTTCTCTTTGTCTGTCTCTGTCTTACCCACCCACTCACTTTGTCTGTCTCACTTAGTAGTGAAGGAGCTGAAGGATCCTAGTGTGGGATGTTATTTTTAGTGTAGAGTCCCCGATGATCCATACTACTAATGGATGTTGTCCTGTATGCACACGTGCACACACACACACACACACATGCATCTACACACACTCACCACAAAATTTCATGGTGCATTCCTCCCTTTAGAAATATAAATCTTACTTTTGCTGTAATCCAGGCTTTCACTTTATATTTGTCAGTCTATTTATCAATCTTTCGATTTGTTAGATGGGGATATAAGGTTGCGGTGACAACGCACACCTCTATAAACGGCTGCCTTGCCATATGTCTGTTTGTCCATCTATAAGTCTATTGAAAAAGTACACCCTTCACTTCTGTGTTCTTATTTATCAGGGCCTCAATACCAATTGTGTGGTCCTCACCAACTTCTATAAACAAGCGAATAACCTCAGGTGGCAAAAAAAGTAGAGTTCAATGTAGTCATTTTATTCCGAAAAGTAAACCAACATTCAGAAATCAGGTGAGAAAATATAAGTACACCCTATAATTCAGTAACATGTGGAGCCATCTTTAGCAACAATAACTTGAAAGAATTCTGTAGTGTCTCATGTTGTTTCAGAAAAACTTTGGCTCAGTCTTCTTTAAAACATTGCTTCAGTTCATTAATGTTTGAGGGCATGTGTTTTATGCACAGCTCTCTTAAGATCCTGCAACAGCATCTCAGTGGGGTTGAAGTCTGGACTTTGATTTTGACATTCCAATATCTTGAGTTCTTTCTTTTTAGTCATTCAGATAACGATTGTCCTGTTGCATGACCCAATTTCATCCCAGCTTAAGCTGCTGGACAGATAGCTTCATATTTGTCTCATGAATATCCATCCATCCATTATCTATACCGCTTTATCCATCTGGGAAGCTGGAGCCAATCCCAGCATCTTCAGGTGAGAGGCTGGGTACACCAGGCAGGTCACCAGTCCACCACAGGGCCAACACAGACAAACAGCCACACACGCTCGCATTCACACCTATGGGCACACGTGAGCAATTTAGAGTAGCCAGTTGACCTAATCTGCATGTCTTTGGACTGTGGGAGGAAACCGGCGTACTCGGAGAAAACCCACGCATGCACGGGGAGAACATGCAAACTCCACACAGAAAGGCACCCTGGGTGACCCGGGGATCGAACCCAGGACCTTCTTGCTGTGAGGCGACAGTGCTAACCACCACACTACCGTGCTGCCTGTCTCATGAATATTCTAGTATAAAATGGAGTTCATCATTGTCTCAATGACTGCAAGTTTCCCAGATCCTGTGGCTGCAAAACAAGCTCAGATCATCACCCCAACACCACCATACTTGACAGGTGTTTGTGGTTACACGCCATGTTTTTTGACAAACATGGTGCTGTGCATGATGACCAATTATCTCCACCTTGGTCTCATCATTCCAACAATACCAACCTACCATCTGGAACAATATCCAGAGCTTTTGTGGTTTGCAGTTTTGCAAACCTAAATCTTGCTGTCACATTATTTTTTCTTTATATCTCTGAGAATTAAACAGTGACCTTGGACTGAAACACCCACTCCCGGGAAGATCGGCAACTGTCTTGAAAGCTCTCCATTTGTAAACAATCCTTCTTACTGTAGAACAGAGAATTTCAAATTGTTTGGCGATGGCCTTATAACCTTACTCAGATTGAAGAGCAGCAACAGTTGCTTCTCTGAGGTCTTGGCTGATGTCCTTTCTGCTTAGCATGATGCAGACACACATCTGAGTGCTCCAAAACACCAAAATACCTTTGGTTCTGCTTTTATAGAGGTAGTCACACTTCATAATACTTAACTAATCTTGTTTATTTCATCAGGAACACTTGGCTGCTAATTAACCTCTGAACAATCGTGGAAGTAGGAAGGGTGTACATATTTTTTTTCCACCACTTGTTTTCGAGAAAAAGGTCACATCTTGAAATCTGTTGAAAACCGTTGTCGGTAAACACAGTTTGCCTCTGTATCTACAAATGCAAATTAAGACTCTACCCTGCAAAGCAAAAACTATATACAACATCCAGAAATGGCAACAACTTCTCAAGCCCAAGCACTTCTGAGATGTACTGATGGGTCCACATTTCAGACTGTTTTTGGAAATCATGGCTGTTGTGTCCTCTGGGCTAAAGAGGGAAAGTGCCATCCCGATTTCTCCAGCGCAAAGTTCAAAAGCCAGCATCTGTGGGGGTGTGTTAGTGCCCATGGCATGGGTAACTTGCACATCTGTGAAGGCACCATTAAAGCTTTAAGGTACATGCAGGTTCTTTAGCAACATATGCTGCCATATCTTCCCGTCTTCTCAAGGACATTCCTGCTTATTCCAACAAGACAATGCCAAGTCACATTTTGCACATGTTGCAACTGCATGTCTTTGTAAAACAATGCAGGTACTACACCGGCCTGTCTGCTTTCCAGACATGTCTTCCATTGAAAATGTATGACGCATTATGAAGCACAAAATTTTACAGTGGTGGCCCTGGACTGTTGAGCAGATGAAGTCATATATCAAGGAAGAATGGGAAAGAATTTCACATTCAAAACTTAAACAATTAGTGTCCTCAGTTCCCAAAAGCTTTCTGAGTGTTGTTAGAAAAGGTAATGTAAGACATTGGTAAACATGCCCCTGTCTCAATGTTTTTGGAATGTCTTGCAGGCATCAAATTCACAATAGGTGTACATTTACAAAAAGCAATCAAGTTTATGTTTGCACATTAAACATCTTGTCTATGGATTGTATTTAATTGAATATAGGTCAAAAACGATTTGCACATCATTGCATTCTGTTTTTATTTATTTTTCACACAGCATTCCAATTTTATTGGAATTGGGCTTGTAGAATTAACAGAGGGTGTCCTTTCTTTTTCCCATGATTGTATCTGTATCTATAAGACATAAAAACGAGTCTGAAAACAGTCAACGACTAACACACATGCACGTAAATCAATTTTTAGAAACCATGGAGCTTTTTAAAATTTTTATTATACAGCGAAGAGGGATTTACTGTAGGGGACTGTGTGTGTGTGTGTGTGTGTGTGTGTGTGTCTGGATATATTAAGGCACCATCTGTACAAATTCATATTGCCTCCTTAGTAGATAGTGCAGTTAATTTAAAGTCCCCGTGGATTTTAAAATTGGACCTAGACATAAAGCTACACATCCTCCTCCTCCATCATGATCCTTTTACACCACTAATGACCACTGCTCTGTGACAAATTATTCAGCAATCTGTGGTCTCGTCCTGATCCAGGCTCAGTCTGCACACAGGACCAAAATAACCTGAGCTAAACTCATTAAAAAGAATTGGCTCAATTTGCTTAATATTTGACATTCAGCCTTAATATAAACACAAAATTCATATCTAACCAAAACTACACATTTAGTTATAAATAAAGTAGAGTTTAACATGTTAAGTGTAACAAAGGCAGGGGTTGCCAAAGTAGTGGTCATGACCGCATGTTTGATTTACAAATGTGTTCCTGAGAGAATTAATTTTCATCGTATTACCTTGGGAAAATAAATGAGTCTTATGAATATTGCACAAACTTTGTGCACATAGTTAGTTCAATATTCATAAGATTCATTTATTTCACAAATTATTATTATGGACATTGCACTAACTATGAACACAAAGTTTGTGTCTTACTGCACATCACAGTCAAACAAGCCACATTTAAATGTAGTGTGTGCACACAACACTAGCGTAGGAGTTCAGCAATAAAAATATGTCGGGTGTCTATGACCCAGTCGAACAGAAGTCATAAAATCAAGCACAAAAAATATGCTGAAACACTTATTGAATATGGATTTCTGGAAGTGTGATGGTAAATAACAAGCAGAAAATAAAATGCCAAGGCTTGGGGTGGCAGAAAATGTCTAATGTCCATTTAAGTTCATGTGACCAAATAGTTTGGGAAGGCCAAAAACATTTTAAAAGGTCTAAAATGATTCCAGAAGTACAGCTTAAACTCGAACCCAAAAAGCAGACCAAGAATTCAGTAATGTATAATATTTGTCAGGCTTCAGAGTGGCACAACAGAAAAGCGTTTACTCAATCATCAGGAGATTGAATGAAAAGCCTGATGTTGCCATAGCCATCCAGGTCTAAGAGTCTAAGTGAAGCAAAATTATCTGTGCTCTCAGTGGAAAGGATGGCATACTCTCCCCATCACTAGCTAATTGTGGGTGTCTGTGAGCTCAGGTATGTGGAAGAGAGCAGGTAACACTTTCCTCAGACTGTGAGCTTAATGTGTCTCAGAGGAAGCATGTGCTAGCCTTCATGCTCCATGATTAGTAGCTGTGATGTGATAGGGAAAGGTGCGAATTGGCAAATTGCAGGACTTGCCCATCATGAAAAAAGTTGTACTATATGGCCAAAGGTGTGTGGACACCTTACTATCGCACCTAGGTATGGGTCTTCCCCATAACTGTTGCCTTTGTGTGGTGTAACATTACAATTTCCCTTCACTGCAACTGAGGCCCAAGCATGTTCCAGCATGACCGTGCCCCTGTGCACAAAGTGGGGTCCATGAAGACATGGTTTTGCCAAGGAAGGTGTGGAAGTACTCACATGGACTTCACAGAGTGCTGTGAACACCTTTGGGATGAACTGAAACACTGACTATACCCCAAACCTTTTTGACTGACCTCAATATCAGGTTTCACTAATGGTCTTGTGGCTGAATGTGCACAAATCCCCACAGCTACATTCCAAAATATAGTGTAAAGCCTTCCCAGAAGCGTGGAGGCTGTTATAGCAGTGAAGGGGGACTAGATTTGGAGTGGGATGTTTAATAAGCTCATATAATTGTTGTAATTGTGATAGTTAGGTGTGCACATACTTTTGTCCATATACTGTAGTGTTCATATCTCAGTCACCAAACATGTCTTCAAACAAAACTATGGGAATGTATTTGTTTCTTTATGTATTCATAACAATAGGACATACGTGACAATTTTGACATTATAGGGACATTTAGTTGGTCCCCATGAAGAAGGTAGCAGTGATGATTCATAGCTCCAAGAGCCTTCACTCCTGAGTTTGAAAATCATTATGGAGTTTGTCCTAGGCCCAGTTCACACCAGGAATTAACATGTGTCATGGGTGATCGGCTCACACGTGACCAGTGCTAAGTACAGGTGTGAACAGGGTCAAATGCATCTCAAAGCTGATAATGCCAGGTGTAAACAGGGCTCTATTCTCCCTATGTCTCTGTGGGTTTCATCTGGGTTCTCCAGTTTCCTCCCACATCCAAGAAACAGATGTGGTAGTCAAATAAATCACCACTAATTGTGAATAAATGTGGGAATGTATGTGCATGGTGCCCTGTACTGAATTGTTGTCTCATCCAGGATGTATTCCACCTCACCCCCAGCGTTCATGCGACAGACTTCGGATCCACCACGATAAATGAAAGGAGTCAAAGGATTTCCTTTGATTACTGAGCTACAGTAATACGAACGTCAATGAACATACCTGTATGAACATACCTGAGTAATCAAACATTACTCTCTGATCTAGTTTTCATCCCTGGCCTACGCGATTGTGTTTCATGTCTCTCTGTGTTTTTTCCACATTGTTATTTGATTAGGAGAGAAACTCGCACAGCGGCATCACTTCAATTGATTCTTCATTTGTTTGCCAGTGTCAGACTCCCAATATTTCTGTTTCCTGACATTCACTGATTGCTTTTGTTGTGAAGGCAATGATAAAGTGGGATTGAGAATGGGCGCACACACACAGGAAATAACAAATAACAAATGTACATATATTTGTAAGGCTAAAGTAGCAACAAAGAAAAACTTAGACTCGTGAGTCTTTATAAATGTATATGAAGGGAGAAAGACACAAAATTAGCAAAAAGAAAAGAAGTTGAAGCCAAGAGAACATAGAGCGAGAAAAAGAGAAAGGGAATGAGGCATGAACAAGAGCAGAATCATTCCTAATGGACTGTTCATGTAGCTGTTGACCTTAGAAAGCAGACCAAAAGCAGCATCTAATTCACCCAACAGAAATCAATATACACACACACACGCCCCTCTGGTTGATCGATGGGTAGAGCTACCTGTAAAGAATGGATCCTCTGCACAGGGTCTCATTAAACACCATTAAATGCCCACTGATTTTGTGTGTGTGTGTGTGTGTGTGTGTGTGTGTGTGTGTGTGTGTGTGTGTTAGGTTTGTAGTTGTCATGTGCATCATTAGATAAAGAGATGATTGCACCCTTACTCAATACATATAAAACATTATCAGTTCAGCCATATACAAGTATTCAGGGGGGGTGGAAATGGTGATCAGCCCCTTGCACATATGAGTACACTACATGACAGTCTGCCACCAGTCATGACAGAAGCACCCGCTAAGCTGAAGATGAAGATAGAGGCCCAACTACATGCATTCAACTAGGCAGACCAACCTGAGCACAGCCTGGATTGACTACAAGAAGGCCTATGATTCGATGCCCCACATGTGGATACTGGAATGCTTGGCACTATACAAGCCTACAAAGGCACTGATAAGCTTCATCAAGAACTCAGTACGGCTGTGGAAGACAACACTGGAAGCCAATTCCAAGGCCACTGCACAAGTCACCATAAAGTGAGGTTTATACCAAGGTGATGCACTGTCCCCGCTGCTGTTCTGCATAGGCCTGAACCCCCTCAGCCACATCATCACAAAGACTGGATATGGATAAAAGTTCAGAAGTGGAGTAACCATCAGCCACCTCCTGTACATGGATGACATCAAGCTGTATGCTTAGAGTGAGCGAGACACCAGAATCTACAGCAAGGACATCAAAATTCCATTTGGACTGGATAAATACGGACGTATGGTGGCCAAGAGAGGGAAGATGATCAGGACTGAGGGAGTGGAGTTACCAGAGGGCAAAATAGCAGATATACAGAACAGGTACTGGTACCTTGGTATCCTACAGGCCAAAGGGAATCAGGATGAGGTTACAAGGAGATCGGCCACAGCCAAATATCTCCAGACAGATCAGACAGGTACTCAGAAGCCAGCTAAATGGTAGGAATAAGATCAACATGTACACTATACCATCCATCAGATACTATACTGTACATCAGATACAAGGAGGAACTAGATTCCACTGATGTAAAGACAAGGAAACTCCTCACAGAGGGTTCCGTCAGAAGTCCAGCTCCCCAAGACTCTACGAACAATGGATAGAAGGGGGACAAGGATTAGTGAGTGTCAGGGCCACTATCCAGAATGAAACAAGGAACATCCACGAATACATCAAGAAGATGGCCCCCCCAGGACAAACTGATGAAAGAGTGTCTCAGGCAGCAGAAGACAGAAGATGATGAGGAGGATGAGGCATCGTGGAAGATCAAGACCCTCCATGGACTGTACCACCGGTAGATGGAGGAAGTGGCTGACATCAGGAAATCCTACCAATGGCTAGAAAAAGCAGGCCTGAAGGACAGCACAGAGTGATGTCCAAAGTGATTCCAGTGGTAATAGGAGCATTAGGGGTTGTGACTCCCAAACCTGAAAAGTGGCTTCAACAGATTCCAGGTACAACAACTGAGGTCTCTGTCCAGAAATGTGCAGTTCTAGTAAGAGCTAAGATACCCTCAAACTCCCAGGCCTCTGGTTTTTGAGGAAGACATACAGACTTACCACCTCCTAAGTAGGGGAGGTGAGAGGAGGATTTATATATATATACATAGTGTAAATTACACTTATGTTATAGCAGCTATAAACTGTCCTACCCTCACCAGCCTGTCCTGAATTAAATAAAACAAACAGAATTAAAAAAAGTTTCTTAGGTTACTGAGAAACTGGAAAGTGCAAAATGACTTGACAGGAAAACTTGCTGATGTAGGAGAAATTTTATTCCATATTTCATGTATTTATACCATTTTCATATACCCTATCTGGTAATAATCGGGGTTTTTAACCTAGCAAGCAGGTCTGCTATGTGTGTGCGTAAGGAGGCATAGGGGGCCTCCGGGAATGTGGAAAGTTGAGTTAAACATTAAGGCACCTAAAAGGGGCCCCTTGGTGAATGTGTAATCTGAGCTATACATTGATGAAGAGCTAGCCTCAAAAAACACTGCCATTTTGCTTCAGTTTGCTGTGATTTCAAAATGTTTTCTGTAGTCTCAATTCAGTCATGAGAGGTACCTTCAGAGGGTGTCATCATTCAGCAAGGTTGACGGAATTGCATCTTTCTATTGTCAGCTCAGTTGTGTTCAGCAGCAAATAGTAGCCTGTCTTCCTGGCTTTTGTAATCACAAATGAGGAACTAGTGAGCAGAGCATGCAATCCATGGGTAGTGTACATAGTAGTAGGGTGCTTGTTGTAATGGTCAATGCCTTTTTGTAGGCGAATAATGCAGTTGCTTCTTTTGCATGGGGGAAAACCTCTTTCAACCAGATCAAGCTGACAACTAAAGTGTGATGGGGTGGTTGTCAGGGTCCCTTTGAGTTAGAAAAGCATTCACAAAAACATTCTTTTCACCCACATACAAAAAGAATTGTTTGGTGTAGTCTGGGTTGGCTAGTGCTGGTGCTGATGAGTGTGCTTGTTTTAAGGCACCAAACATGTCTGCTGTGGTAGTCCAGGCGAATTAATTTCCCTTTCACTCTTTAATCATGTCCAATAATGGTCTGGTCATAGTCGCATAGTCACAAATCCACTGTCTGCAGAAACCCATCATCCCCAGGAAAGAGAGTAGCTATTTCTTTGTAACATTTTACCTCTGCCTTAACATAACTTGGTACTGTCCACTTTATGACCCTTCTCTGCGCTGAATAGGGCAGAAGACAAGTAGATTGTCTGTCTAATTACTGTTGGATTGTTCTTCCTAAGTACAGCAATGGGACTTCCTTTACTACCCTACAGAAGATGCTTGTACCATCACAGTATCCCTACGGCAGTGTGTACATATACAGTTTGACTTGGAACATGAATGCAAACACATGTCTACTCTCAGGATTCTGTGGGATGCTGAAGAATGGAGAGCATAGATAAACAACCATGTATTACTTTGAGTGAGCTGGGATATTGGACAGGATCATTTGTGGGTCAGGCACAACGGGATATTCGGCAATAACAATCATGTTAATGGCCCTCAGATCTTCTTGACCTGTGACTCACAGCTTACTTGGTACCTCTAGTAAGTCTTGTGACTGGTCATCATGCTTGTCTTTCCAAAGGCATGGTGATGTCCAGTAAGGATACTTGCTTGGGGTGTGCAGGTAGAATAGCCTTCTGCTTCGCCTTCAAGTATTTTCCCTCCAGATTCTGATACAGGTTTCCTAGTCCTTTGATTTGTATCCATTCCACACTGGTTTGTAGCTTTTGCACCATGGTTACCAGCAAGTGAGCCTAGACCTCCATTCTTTTGTCAGAGATATACAAGGGCAGGTGGTCTCCGACATCTGAAACCACGTTTAGGTTCACTTCAGCAGCTACACATTCTGGTCCCAGATAGATGTTTTCCGCCTCCATTAGCATTAGCTTAGTGTCCTAAATATTCTTGCCCTTGTTGACCATGTTCCTCTTGACAGTCTCTTGAGTTAAAATTCATAGTGTAATGCAAGGGTCTTGCAGTCAGTATCAGATTCTCTAGAAAACCTTTCAGGTATGCAATGTTTCTCCATTTCGCCCATATTTCTCCAGCTCTGTGCCGTCAGGTAATTCAAAACAGTATACTTGTGCAGTATGATTCACATCTGGAGGTAGGTACATCCCCATATTGGTCTCATCTTGTTTGAAAGAAATTTGAAGGCCTGAGGCTTTGCATTGAATTTTTGTGTTGATTTTGCATAGAATATCTCCTTAGAATATTAGTTGGCTGATGTTGGGGCATATAAAAGGGGTGACACTATCGTTTGATCATCCACTATTAGAATTGGGGCTCAGTAAATGGGACAATTTGAGGTAGTCCTGAGAAGCCAGTCATCTGTACAAATTTAGAAGAAAGTGCTACTGTGACTTCAAGCATGTTTATACATAAATAGGTTGCACAAATATCTACCAGAAAGGGCAGGGTATTGTCTCCTAACCCAACTAAGAGGGTGGGTTATTGTTCTGTTGTCATGTTTACAACTGGTAGTTGGCAAGTGCTTTTGTTAACTGGAAGAGGGTCACCAGCATTATATAGGCCCCCCAGGGTGCTCCATCATAGTAGTCCTGGCTGTGCTACTCATGGTGAGGCATAGGATCAGGGACAACCTGTTGATATTGTTGCTTTTTACCCTGGTCTGAGACTGGTTGCTGACCATAGTTCTGCCTCCTGCATTCTCTCTGGACATGTTCAAATTGCTAACATACCTCTGGTGTTGGGGTACGTGGTACCATGACAACTTGCATATTGGCTGAATTCTTACTTTCATTTTTGCCATTTATTTGTTTATCAGTGAGGCTGACAGTTCAGAATCCTTATCCTTCTATTCCTGTCTTTTCTGTCTGTATCTACTGATATGCCAAAGTGTCTTGGTCGGGCCCAAAACTTTGTTCAATTTCTCCCTCACCTTTTGAGGTAGAGTTTTTATGAGGGGCATTAAGAACAGTGCTCTTGTTGTGTTGCTATGGTCCCATGGCTCAAACCCATGGTTTCCATTTGGTTTGAAAGTCTATGACAAATTCAGAAATTCTTCTGGCAGCTTGCAATGTTTCATTCTAGTGATATTGTTAAGTTATTGCATTCCAAAAGGTTTCTTAAGTTGATTGGTACTGATAACCACTGACAGGCTTTTTTGAAAACTTTTTTAGCCATATCTCTTCCTGCTATGTGCATCACCTTTATGGCTTTAATGTCTCCCAGGGCCAGGCACTGTCCTGCTGCTTGTGTCTCAAACTTGGTTATCCAGCCCTGTCCACCCAGTTCTGGTTTTGGTAGGTCGCTCACAATTCCTTTCATATCAGCAAAGCCCCATTGTATGTAACTGGGATTTGTTTTGGTGTCCAGACATCCAACAATCACTGCACAGATTATACAACTTAAGTGAAATACCTAAAGTGAAAATACTACATTTCATTTAGCCACAAGCAGCACTGCTTGTTCTACAATTTAACACACTTAAAATGCTAAAAAAAAAAAATTCAGCTGGCAAATGAGCAATGTATTGATTAAATTTACTTATCCCAGTCAAAAATAAAAAGAAATGATAAAATCAGATACCAAATGAACTGACTGAATGATACCTACACAAAATTGAAAATTACAAAGTTCAGAAAGCAAGTAAAAAAATGTATTAGCCTACTTCAGATGATAAATGTTAGTCAGGTAACAAGTAAACATGAAGCTACTCAAAGTGACAAACACTAAAGTTCAGACAGCCACTAAGCAATGCCTTAAACCACAGTGCCTGAACCTGCTCAAAATCCATTCAAACTGATACATTTTGTTATCTGAATTTTAGAATGCATCACAATCAATGTGATAAATGCTAGAATTTAGATAGCAAATAAACATTGAATTAACATGCTTAAGATAAGTGGTAATATTTAAACAACAAACAATGCATTAATCAAATCAAAATGATAAATGCTAAAAGCACTGCTCATACAAACACACCTGTATCTAGTGTGGTAATTAGTGTGGTATTACAAACTAAAATTTTAATTAGCCCACGAAAAGGGAAGAAAGAATTATCAAACAAAAAGGTTGCACAATAAAAAAGGAAACAAAAATTAATTAATTAGCACTCTAAAAATGTAAAAATTTAATTGGTACACAAAAGAATGAAGAGTGTCAGTTATGTTTGTAAGGATCAAATATCTCTTAATCCACTGATTACAAGACCACTGAACACAAGCCTTTCTTCTCTCTCTCACTCATAGTCTCTCTCTCACTCACACACAGACACACACACACAGACGGGCAGATGCTTGAATTTAGTCCAATTATTTATCTCGGTGCCTGCAAACACACACAGCCCGCCCTTCTCTTTCATACACACATCATCGTTTGCACATACTGCATTCTGCATGTCAGACTTTTGTCACAAATACTACAAATACACATGCTACAAATACTACAGTGAAGAACTCAAATAGAAATACAAGACAGGCCTTTTACACAGACAATACACCGAGTGAAACCCATCGAAAGCCTTTACCGCAGCAGAAAAGTATTGTCCGAATGCGGATTTTTAGATGTCGGGAATTTCAACCACCTGTGTCCTGGCAATGAGGCTATTTCATCAATCCCACTCCTCAACACTGCCCAAAAGACAATGAGCCTATTTCAACTCCTCCTTTCTCCATCTTCAAAATACAGGCAGTGAGGCTATTTCATTGCTACATTGCATTTTTACACCTCACCTCTACCTAAAGATAATGAGCCTATTTTTCTTAACTCCTTATTTGCTCACCTTCATCTTCTCAGCTTATCCTTCAGGAAGGTGTCACCACATTAAAATAGTATGTACCATGCAGGTTACACAGGCAGGAAAATCTACTAATCTACTAATTTGATAAAACAGGCTCTGCTTACCTTTTTCCCTATGATGGCCAAACAGCTCTTCCCCAAGCTGAGCGGTCCACTTCGTCACACTCTTACAGGATATTGCCCTCCTGGCTGGCTTGCTAAATTTGTCGTGGAGAATTCTTCCCATCTCACAAGTAGGTTCAAGGATAACCAAGGAAACCAAAACTTCTTAATCAACAAATGAATGTTTTGCATCATTATTTATATATAATCTTCATGGAAAATAACTTATTTCAAAGGTAAACCTAAGCAATAAATAAGGTTGGTCAGAGCGAACGCTGAAAAATGCTTAAAGGTTAAAAAAAAAAAGGTTAAATTGGCCTTACAATGTGACTCGACTCTGTTTTACTCTATTTTATCTGTGTACTGTTATCTCCGTTCTAACAGGGTTTTACTTCTCATCCTAAATAATTCTCTGCATAGCCTGTTAAAACCTAGATCTTGGAAGTAAGACCATTTGATAACTATGATAACTATGAATTTGTTTTATGTTACACTGCCTTCCTATGTCCACTCATCCTCAAGACCAATATTATAAAATGGATTATATGCTATATAGTAATAAACAATATAAAAATCCAGAAAGGTATTTTCTGATTATCTTCCACAATGGTGTAGTGTGGCATACTATTTAGTATGCAATTTAGGGCTAAGCCCAAGAATGTGTCTACCAGATGCTCAGTATTACTGAAGTGTTATGAGAATTTAAAATAACATTTTTATTGTGAAGATCAATGTTGCTTCCACTGTTAGTTACTAAGCCACTTCATGTTATCCATGTTCTGATTGGCACAAACACTGAAATATAAAAGACAGATCAGGTTAGCAAATGTTTTGAATAATTTTGTTTCCTTATACTAGGGTTTTAAATTACAAAACTAAGACGACGTTCAACACCTCCTGTTAGTCACTGCAAGCTATACTGAGTTCTCTAGATCAATTAGGTAACAATACAATCCCCACAACAAAGATAAATTGACTTGCTTTCATGCACCAGTCTCCCACCAAATTAGAGAACAAATAAATGCCATATCTAATCAGGAAGAAAAAACCTAAAATGCCACCAATTTTTCCCTCTTATAGTGTAGCTGAAATGCAAACAAATTTCCCCTGTCACAGCATTGAGTGAATTAAAGAATTGTCTGACTTGCAGCTCGGGAACAGAATATTATAAAATATTTTTTTTCTTTCTTGACTCAATAAACTTTTTGAAACAAAGAATTAATATGCACTGCAGCTTTAAAAATTTATTCTGCTTATGAATGGTAATGTCTCTGTTTCAGATTCAGGAGGAATGTGGGAAGATCAGGAGGAAGAAGAGGAGGATAATGATGATGAAGAATTAGAAGGGCAACTTCTTTCTGACCTGATATCATCTAACAAATATGGTGAGCCTAAACACCTACAATAATTAAAAAATATTATATTATTTTCTATATTATGTGTTATTTTTATCTGAGGGTTGTGAATAATTTTGCCAACTGTGTTTTTGAAAGAAGTACCTATTTAAAACCAATTTTATCCCCAATTGTATGAGTGGAATAATATTTATATTATAATAATTGAGTGGTGTCAAGCAAAGATGGGGACCATAGTTAGTGATTTGGACTCGAGTTACATGTTGACTGACTTGTGACTTCAGTTGAACTGTAGATTCAAGACTTGTGAACCTGGAAAAGTTTACACATATAGTGACGACTGTTATTTGTTTTTATTAGAATTGACTATAATAATAATACTTATATACAGAGTCAGCCAAAAAAATGTATACTGTTATGGCCACATAGGTATTTTGTCTTTTCCTTGTACTTTCTACCCTCTTTCTGTAGCCCCACCCAACTTGTGCTACACTTGATTGCCAGATGAGGTGCACCTGGCCAGGTCATTAAGAAGCTGTTAAAAGCTGCAGCTTCTGGTTGTAGGGGGGGTTTTGATCCTGGGGACTGCTGATCATGGTTCCTTTTGGTCTGGGATTTGGGGTTGTGGCACTGTTGTTTTGTCTGTGTGTCACTAGCAGTGTTGAGAAATCCCATGAAGTTGCTTATTTTTAAGGGTGTTTTCATGGTTGGTTTGTGTCACAGGTGTAGTGTTATTCGCCCCATAGGGCCACCCAAGGGTGGGACGTAACAAATGGGGGCTCGTCCGGTATTGAATATCCATAAGGCAAATATGTAAGTTTTGTGTATATTTAGTGGCTTTGTTTTGAGTAGTGGTCATCTGTCATTAGACCATTTCCGGTTGTTGTTGCTTGATTTCTGCTGTTGACTGGCTAGATACTTCAATGACTTGGAGTTTGTTTTGAGAGCACCCTAATTAGATAGCCATTGGGCAGGTTTGGAGACCTTGCCACTTTGTTTTGCCTTTGTTGTTTTTGGTGGTGTACCTGGGTGTGGGTATGTTTCTGGGTGTGGCAGTAGATTTTGTTTTGGGTCTGCTGCCCTCTTATAGAGCCGAATGTTTAAAGAAGCCTCCTGGGGCACCACTGAAGACTAGCTAGGTTGGCCACCTTGTGAGGCAGTTAGGGATTTGGGTGCTTCTCTACAATTTGTTTCCCATGTCACTGAAGATTTTACAGCAACTTGTGGTGATCTTTTTGTGTGAGGTGACTACCTTTTTGTTTGGTTGATTTGTCTTGTGTTGCTGTGATGAATACTTTTGGGTGCAGTAACTGGTGGTGTGACCTTTATGGTAACTGCAATCCACATTTGTTGGGTCACTTGATTGCTGCTTAGGTGTAAGTTGGCAACGTGTGTAATAGTTGACTACACTGTGACCATTTTTGTTGTGGTTGTTGCAGTTTACTTTTGGTTTGGTCACTTGTGTTACTGCTTTTGTATGACTTAATTGCAGCTCATTAGTTGTGTTTTGACCTCTTTGTGTGGGATGTCAT
The DNA here is from genome assembly GCA_030014255.1 of Parauchenoglanis ngamensis. NCBI lineage: Eukaryota > Metazoa > Chordata > Actinopteri > Siluriformes > Auchenoglanididae > Parauchenoglanis > Parauchenoglanis ngamensis. Next base: position 15,990,999 of record JAQMYM010000008.1, on the reverse strand, counting down.
TCCACAGATCATTGAATCTTAGAGTGGTGGGTGTGGCCTCCCAATTTGTCAGGTCAGTGTATGTGTTGCTGGTTTACTACACTGAAGACCACATGGTACCCATTTTGTGTTGTGGTAGTGGCAGTTCATGTTTGTTAGGTCTTTGTGTATTGCTGTTAGTGTATGGCAGCAACTTTTGTGTCTTCTACTTGTTGTGACCCTTTTTGTGGCTGTTGCACTCCACTTTTGTGTTGGGCATGTGTTCATGTTTCACTGTAGTCAAATGCAGTAATGTTTGTTTTGGCTGTGTATTGCTAGCCTCATGATGGTAGCCGTTTTGGAAAAAGTGGGAGTGGCACCCACTGGTTTGGTTGTTCTGGTCATGAACAGTGCTTATTACTTTGACCTTGTTAGGCCCTTTTGTGTCTGAGATCTTGCTGGTCACAGAATTACACTTGAGTCCCTCTGACCTAAGTAAACACCTTTTTGTAAGAAGCAGTTCTTTGTGGCCTAGTAAGGCTTTTCACATTCAAGTGCAATGAATAAATAGTATGATGGCACTTTTGCCACAGTGAACTAGTTGTCTTAAAATTGTATGTGACCCTCTATTTATTCATTGTCTTAAGGGTGGGGGTGTTGTGGCCACATAGGTATCTTTTTCCTTGTACTTTCTACCCTCTTTCTGTAGCCCCACCCAACTTGTGCTACATTTGATTGCCAGATGAGGTGCACCTGGCCAGGTCATTAAGAAGCCATTAAAAGCTGCAGCTTCTGGTTGTAGGGGGGCTTCTATCCTGGGGACTCCTGATCATGGTTCCTTTTCATCTTGGATTTGGGGTTGTGGAACTGTTTGTCTGTCACTAGCAGTGTTGAGATCCCATGGACTTGCTTGTTTTTAAGGGTGTTTTCATGGTTGGTTTGTGTTGCAGGTGTAGTGTTCACCCCATAGGGCCACCCAAGGGTGGGCTGTAACAAGGAAATACTTGTAAAAAGAGCCACAGCTTGAAATGGAATAAAATGCAGATTTTTGTGTTGTTGAATACTGATAGATACTCAGAATGCAAAAAGAAAATGTTTAAGTGGAAAAGAAGAGAAGGAATGAAATAATCTTGCCAGAACGTTGCACATTAACACATGTCTGGTTCTCTTTCCTCATCTCAGGGTCCCAGACTCAGGCTTTGTTTTGATATCAGTAAAAGATGCATCCTTGATGTGGCCAAAGGCATACTGTGCCTTCAATTCTCAGGTGAGGAGCAGGAGGGAGATTCTGCTTCTAGGCTATAAGAGGACCATGATGAAGGGTGCAAACTTCTGCTGTGTATGGCTTCAGTTCCAGGATCAATCATTTCAACTGAGCCATGTCTGACACCAGGTTGACTTCATGCTTGAAAAGAGACATCATTTGGGCATGTATGTTTTGTTTTCACTGTGCAGTCATTGCAGGGAATTTATGAACTGGAGTCTGTTCTCTTAGATGATTAACACAGAGGCATTGGGACATTGTGTTCATGGGTATAAATCCTGCAGCATAGTTTGTTAGTTGGAGCCCATGTATAGTGTAAATTAGCTGGTCGGTAACCATGATAGGCATGTATTTTCAAGGGAAAAACACTCAAGCATTCTAGTAGAATGAAATACCAGGGATGCTAGTCTTCAAACCCACTGGTTTTCCTTTATACATGCTACCTCTGTGTAATTATTCATAAACATTATATTAGCTTCCACTGCAATGCTGATGACACACAGTTGTATGTTTCAGCAATACCAGTTGAGAGACACTAGCTTAATAAAATTGAGGACTGTTTACAGAACATTAGACAATGGCTGCATACTAACTTCATTCTACTTAATTTTGATAAGTCAGAAGTACAAGTACTAGGACCACATGCAGCTAGAAGTAAGTTTTCCGATCACATATTTTGGTCTCACCATGTGCCATAGTAAAAGACCTTGGTGTGACTCCAATCTGTCATTTGAAGCTCATGTAGATAATATTGCTAGAACAGCCTACCTTCATCTCAAATATTGCTAAGATAAGAAATATGTCACACCTGATGCAGAAAAACTAGTTCATGCTTTTGTTTCCTTTAGGTTAGGTTATTGTAATGCCTTACTGTCTGGATGTTGCAGTAGATGCATAAACAAGCTTCAGTTAGTCCAGAATGCAGCATTGAGGGTCCTTTCTAGAACAAGAAGGTTTGAGCACATCACCCCTATGTCATTTACACTGCATTGGCTACCAATTAAATTTCGCACTGATTATAAAATACTACTGTTGACCTATAAAGCACTGAATGGTCTCGCACCTCAGTACCTGAGCAAACTTCTAGTCCTTTATGACCCCCCATGTCTACTTAGATCAAAAGGAAAAGACTATTTGTTGGTACCTCGAATAGTGAAGGCTACAGCAAGGGACAGATCTTTCTCTTACAAAGCCCCTCAGTAATGGAACAGTCTTCCAATTAGTGTTTGGGACTCAGACACAGTCTCTGTATTTAAGTCTAGGCTGAAAACATATTTGTTTAGTCAAGCCTTTTAATACCCTTTCTCTTTTCTCTTCCCTCACTCTCCAGTTTCCAGTGATCCTGACCCCCTCTGTGACCCCACCTGTCTGATCCATCCTGATGTCCTACTTCTGGTTGGAGTCATTTTTTGAAAACCACTTGCTCTGTTGATGACGCCATATGAAGTGCATCAATGTTCACCTAGAACCGTGAAGTTGGACTGCTGTTCTTCTGACAGGAGTTCTTCGGCTACAATGGCATAGGACTTAAATTACCATGAACAGTTTTGCACTCAAATCTCCCTCAGTGAATCAGCTGAGACAGAACAGACTTTGTTAAAACTATTGAATTATGTAACTGTACTTTTCTGACCATATAACATAGTTACAGACGTGTGTTGTAATTGCACTCGTATCACCCAAATGATGATGAGTTTCCTTTTGAGTCTGGTTCCTCTCAAGGTTTCTCCATCTTGTTTTCTCAGGGAGTTTTTCTTTGCCGATGGATGGATGGATGGATTCAATTCAATTTTAATTCAATTTTATTTGTATAGCGCTTTTAACAACAGACATTGTCTCAAAGCAGCTTCACAAAAGTATATAAATTC